>JAJGRW010000626.1:0-31055 GCA_025461045.1 Carex parvula | reverse complement strand
ACATATCCATCTTTAATTGGGAAACGAAAATATAAAAGAAGGAGGTTAGCATACTGATATGTTTGATTGGAGTCACATGGTACAGGTCATGTAACCCATAGATTTGGCATTGAACTGTTAGCCGCCTAATCACAACTAGGACTTGGGGTTTTACAGATTAATCATTTATGAATCATATTACCTCAACTTATTTAACTTATTTATGGTTTAGTGAAATGATGATAAGCTTGGCTGACATCTTACCAAACTAATAAACTTTAAATAAAACTCGCTCTTGCACATCAAGTTTTGATTGATTTGTTTCGGCTTTTAAAAAACAATTAGAATTATTTTTTGAACTTCACTTTGAAATAATACCATTTTAATATTTACTGCTAAATAAATATTATTTTTATGATGATAATATTATGAAAAGAAATAAGGTCAAGTGAATTTTAGACGTAAATAAATTAGTTTCCAAACTCTAAAAATTTATAAATAAAATCTATAATATTATAATAAAAATTTATATACTCCTATACCTCGCTCTATTATATACATTCTCCATATTTCCTGAGATTTTGTGCACAGGAATCCATGGGTCTATTATTACATAACCCTGTTTTCTATAAAAGAAACACTAATAGAACAGAGAGATAGAGTTCTACCTGTCAGGATCCCAAATAACAGTTTGATGTAACGTAACAGCAGATAGCTGTGTTCTTTGTTTATTTATTGGTATTTATAGAAGGCTCATGAAAATTGATGACATGGTTGTTATTAGCATGAAAACTATATATGTTTGAAAGAGATTTCGCTAATATATATGTTACATTTAACTAACTGTACTGCATTAGCGCTATCCTAGTTATTCACTATATTGAGCTTAACATTTTAGAGGTTAAATTATAATTACCTCATGCAATAATATATATGTTAAAAGCACCTCATAAATTATCATTTTTTTTTACGCTCCTTAATTTTCAGAATAACATTAATCTAGTAGAAAAGAGACATGCCAAAAGCGCAATGGGAAATAGCAATTATCAAGCTTGCCATTTATCAATTAATTAATTATTTATTAATTATACTCATTCTAAGAGTGTTTCATATTCCTATTAATTAATTGGAGGTGCAAAACATTCTCCAATGCAAATTCTGATCTTTCATGCTAACAACCGTACAAATAGTATCCTTATATCTCAGTAGGTTTGGCTCTTCTGTTACAAAAAAAACTGTGTGGCGCTTTATGCACATGCAGTTGTGTAATAATTAGAAGTTGGTACTTTGTAGTCTAGTAGATTAATCATGTAACTAATTAGAAGTTTGGGCCGGCGTTCTATGGATAACATAGCGATATAACATGTTATTGTATCCGAAAACCTATGAATAAGTTTGAAATGATGAATACAGACAGTTGAAAACTAATCTATTCATAAGTGATGTTGTTTAATTACATATAAAATTATATAATATTCAAAATTAATTTAGTATAAATTAAGCAGTTAACAAAAATAATGAAAATAAATACATTAAAATTAACTTACAAATAATCTCCATTTTTTTGGACCCTTGATATTATACAAAATGATTTGACAATTCATAAACTTTACACGGTAACACGAATTACCTGTGAAGTAAGCGTTTTCAATGGTTTGGACTCAATCGTATGAAGTATGTCTGATAGGTTTTTGAGACGGTAGCACGAAACGTCTTATATTATCGATAGTACGCTAGCCAAACTCATTATATATTTCATGCTTGAGTGGAACAAAATATGATTATTAATGCATTAATACAATGTTGTTGTGAAATTCTCATATATATATATGGTTTAATTAATTGTTAGCGAATATATATGGGATTGTTCATAGAAAACCTAACTAATCAATCTTCTTTGAGGTTCTTTTTTGGTAGTGGTTGGTTGTCAATATATAACTAAACATCACGAGTTTACCAAACTTATCCGTGCACATGCAAGTATTCTCCTTTGAAATTTCTATCGTTTGTTTTTGCATGAATGAGCCTGTGTCTCTCATTTCATAAATTAATCACTTATTACCGTTGTTTCATTATATTACTACGGCGGATATAAATTCCTTTAGTACTATTTTTAGGGCGCGCAGTACCCACAACACCCCGCCCAAATATAAATAATTATGTAAAAGAATTTTATTGAAACTTCCTGGTCCATGTACAAAATTCAGAGACAATACATGTTATTTTTTAAGTATATATATAATAAATGTTTCCAACAATAGTTCTTCACTTCTCTTCATGAGAATTTTTTTCCATTTAATTAACTCATATATTATATTCAGGACACTTCAAAGAAATGTTTTGTCAGATATATATATAACTTCAAAGAAAAGTTTAAATATTTTTACTTCAAGTTACATGAAGCTTGGCTTCTTTTTTTTTCTCATGTTGTCAAAACGAGGTAATATCAATCTCGTTCTTTTGTATTTATTTTATTAAACAAAGATAAGCATGTTGAACATTCCACCTCACAGACTTTGCTGTACTATATGCATTAATTAAAATAAATTTACTATAATGGGAAGGCCCACCAATTAACAACTTGTGCTTTCATGGCTACTATATAAGCACCATTAGTGTACTTCTAGTCATCTCAACACAAGTAACAAGGAGAGGTAGTCCGGTTCTAGTATACAACTGATAATACCAGACCTCTCAAAATGGGATCAATAGCTCTTAAAGTGCTCCTGGTTCCATTGGCCACTTTGCTTCTTGTTTTGGGGTCAACGAGTGCACAGTTGAGTGTTGATTACTACAGCAAGACATGTCCCAATGCCGCAGAAATTGTGAGAAAAGAGATGATCCAAATACTCTCCGTTGCACCAAGCCTCGCCGGTCCATTTCTCAGGCTGCATTTTCACGATTGTTTTGTTAGGGTATGCTATAGTCTTCATGATTACTCATTTATTATCTGTTTTGGTGCGATATTTTTTTCTAGCGCTACCATTACTATGATGCTTTTACATTGGTGTCTTTTTGCTTTCATCATGTTTTACCAAAAAGATACAGCAACATTTTTAACCATAGTACCTACAAAAACAACATTGAAACTGAACCCATTTTTTTTTGGTATAGGGTTGTGATGGTTCTGTTTTGCTGAACGCATCACCCGGAAATAAAGCAGAGAAAGATGCAAAACCGAACCTCAGTCTTCGAGGATTTGGTTCCGTTGAAAGGGTGAAAGCTAAGTTGGAGAAGGCATGCCCAAACACAGTCTCTTGTGCTGATGTTCTCGCACTGATGGCACGGGATTCTGTCTGGTTGGTAAGTGGGTTTCTTAAATTAATTAATTCGTACCTATATACGAGCAGTATATAATAACAATTAGCAGTTCGCAACAGTGGGGCCTCAATTTAGACTATGACAAATACTGGTTTCTTTAGCAGAAGCTGTAATCTTTAGCAATCTTGTCAGTTAATTCAATTTACTTCGCTTTTTAAAATTTAAACCATAAATTACTACAATATATCTTGGGTGAAGACTTCGTATATATTGAATGTAGAATGACTGCCTTAAGAAAAAATGTAGAATATGTTCATACAATATTTCTATAATAACTTTTTGAAGTGGTACGTAATTGGCCTACCATGAAAATTTCATTAAAATATAAATATGAAAAGATATAACAAAAAATAAAAGAAATATATAATAAAGGGAAAAAAAACAAAGTGTGCAAACATACGTATTATGTGAATTGTATCCATAAGCCACATAATTACACAAGTTCAATATCTAACAATAAATTATTTTTTTAAGAAATATGAAGGTACAATGAATCAAGGGAAAAACAGTGCCAGCATGTAAATGTTTCAACCAAATTGGTTAAGAGGTCAAAGCTATATAGTGAAAAGAAATAGGTTTCAGTTTTCATGTTTGTTTTGCTTCAGCTTTATTGTTTTACAAGAGACAATCCCGTAACCATCTGAAGCGGGATATCAATGTCGACAATCTTTGAGAAGATTAAACAATTTAAATTGCAAACTTTACGAATACATATATAGGGAAGGAAATTTGATTATGAAAGAGTTACCAATATTATGGGAACAAATATAGAGGATCTGACATCAAATTTGATATCTTTCAGAGCAAGGGGCCCACATGGCCGGTGTCGTTAGGAAGGAGAGATGGCAGGATTTCAATAGCAAATGAGACCAAGCAGCTTCCACCACCTACTGCAAATATGACTCAATTGATACAGATATTTGCTGCTCAGGGCCTTGATCTGAAGGACCTTGTTGTTCTTTCAGGTAATAATTAATACATTTCAAATATTTCTCAATGTCAAATTTAAGTTTGGGTCCATTATTTGTTTTTTCAAATCAATAAAGGACGGTTATTCTATGAGACTTTCAAAGGTGATCCATTTCAAACGAATAAAAAACCCACTCATCCGCTGTTGCTTAAAAAATTTCTTTATGTATTTCCTTCTATATATATTTTAGCTGGCCACACAATTGGAACAGCGCACTGTTCAGCCATTCAAGACCGTTTGTACAATTTCACCGGCCAAAACAACTTGAATGATGTCGACCCATTCCTGGACCCACACTACATAGCCAAACTGAGATCGAAATGTAGCCCCACAGATACCACGACACTCATTGAGATGGATCCTGGCAGTTACAAGACATTCGATTTGAGTTATTTCAAACAAGTGGCTAAAAGAAGATCTGCCTTCCACTCTGACTGGGCTCTACTGACAGACAAGTTTACCAGAGACTATGTCCTGAAGCATGCCAACGGATTCGAGGCTGAATTCTTCCAAGACTTCACTGAGTCGATGATTAAGATGGGAGATATTGGTGTGCTAACAGGAAGCCAGGGTGAGATCAGAAAGACATGTTCTATTGTTAACTGATAATTGGGGTTCTTCTTCTTTCTTTCTTTTTTTCATTTTTTTAATTGTTGATTGGATGTTTCTTCTCATGTTCAAAAGATAATATATTTGAGATTGTGAATGTGTAGTGAGGTCGAAATTTACTTTATTTGTGATTATTCTAGCAAGAAAAAAGATAAAATGGCGACGAAGAAAAAAAAGAAGACCAAACAATATTCAAAACTTTAATAAGACGACAACAATAATTAAAAGTAAAGAAAAAAGTTGTTACACACCGGAAATAAGTAAAATACCGCCTCTTGTTGTTCTTTCTGCAAGCTACTATATATATGAAAGCTGGAAACTTTCTATGTGCAATATTAACAAAGATCGATCATATCTGCCACATTCCAAATGTTCTACAAATATCATTTTTTCACATAATAGGTGGAAATAATGCTAGTATATTTGTTGGGAATATAACCTATGAAAGGGTTGAGTAAGTTAATTTCTCAAACACCTCTTGTGCATTTAAAATATCACCTATAATTTCACTTGATTTTTCACGGATTCTAAACCTCCACAACAAAAAGATCCATAAAAAATTATATCCCGTATTAACAAAGAAATTAAAAATAAATTTAACTATACACCTCAAACTATCAAATTCACATAGAAGAGAGAAACATAAAAAAAATATGTTACCGCAGGATAAGGGCATATATATAGCTGTTGTGCAAAACTTTGAGTTAAGATCTGGAATTTATTACAATCCAGATGCAGCTATTTTTTTATATATCCTGATAATAAATAACCAAGGCAAATATATACAAAAATTGAAGGATGAAGATCAACCCGTAAGTAGAAAAAAAATAATCAAATTTTCATATAGTTCATCTGTCAAAAGAATAAGATTACAGAAAACAAAAAAGCAAATTTAGTCGAAGGAGGCCAATGATGTAACATCTACCATGCATGTGTACAACGAAAAATTTCATAAGAAAAGCAATCTACAGTGCACCTTATCTAAATGTAATGCTCACGTGCTGTAGGTCAGGAGGCAGCTGTAACTGAAAGTTGTACTTAGGTCCTGCGAGGTATGTAAGCTTTGGCATGGCCCCCTCTGCCACCGTTAAACCCTTCATATGCTGAAATCGGCTTATTTTCAAGTATTGTAGGACAGGGAATCCTGCTGGACAGAATATTGGACCCGAGTTGTTCAGCTCGTCGCTTACCACATCAGATATTAAGGTCAGTTTCTTTAAGCTCTTCAACTTTCCAAGCTCCGGCATTGGATTTTGTCCAAAGCCGGACCACTCAAGTGTCAATTTAATGAGGTGTGGTGGAAACAAGCTAGCATCTAAGGTGACATTCTCTGACCACTTTCCATGCAAGTTGAGAGATTGTAAATGTTGATAATTTGGGAGTGCTTTTGGGTAAACCATCTCCATTGGGAGCCGGGGATGGTGAGAAAACCCTTTGATCCCTAGGGAGACCAGAGAAGGCAGCTTTGCAAATAGATTGGTTAATGTAATCGGATCTTTCAAAATAGTATGAATACCTAATTTACACAGGTTGCTTAAAAGGGGCATCTTCTCATTACATTCCACCCATTGCAAGGTCTGCAGGTTTTTTAGCTCAGCTGTTTTGTTTGGAAAGTTGAAACACGTGTCACACATCACATGCCTCAATGTATCAATTGACCATAAACCATTCCATTTAATTTTATGAAATTATTGTCCTGTTTTGTTCCTCGCATATCCAGGGTTTCAAGAGCCTTCATACGATGAAAGGAACATTTCCAGATGGGAATTACGCATCTTCTTAACCCCAAGTATTTTAGGTGAACCAACTTCTCTAATCCCCTGACCAGGTCAACATCATAGCTAATGACTCCCTCAAGTTCTAGAACTTTCAGTAGCCTAAAATTACAGAAATTGGGCATTTGGGTCCTCTCACGCCCAAACAATATTAAAGAACGGGCATTTGGACCTGCATATTCTAATTGAAAGATACATGGAGCTGGTATTTGGTCCGACCCTTGGTCCCGCATTTGAGAGGCCAGGTTGTAATAGGAACGATCATCCCATCCCAAGGAATGAAACGAAGCACGTCGGATTTCTTTGTTGGACTTTTTAAAATCTGATTCTTTTGAGAAAACCATAACAAAGTTTTCTTGCCTGGCTTTGTGCATTGCTAAGTCACGGAGAAGATCATGCACTTGGCAACACTTGATCGAACCATTTACGTGTCGGCTTGTTACTTGAATCATACTCCTGAATTAATTTTGGTTTATAAACAAGTCAGGAATACAGAAAATATTGTAATCATACATTGAATGTTAAAATTAAGTTATATATGTTGATCATTAGGATGACTGAAATTAAAATAAACAATTAATGCAATCTGTACGTACTTGTATTAATAAGAACTTTTGAAGACAAATATTTGAAAAGTGTTGGAATTAATAATATTATAAAATTCGATTTATACTTTTAAAAATTCAGATTCCTCTAGTCTCCGAAACATCAAATTTCGATTTTATTCTTAGAATCGTGTTTTAGTATCAAACCGTATCTATTTTTTTTTTTCTTTTTTTGCAACGGAAGTGAAAGATATCTAATTTAGAAAAAGCTTTTGTCAACTCCATTTTAAAAAAATAAAAAATGAGAGCACACTTGGTAGAAGGTTTTCCATGCAGGAAGAAGCTATTTATTAGAGAAGAAATTATAAATAGAAAGGATATTATGATACTTGTAATAATAGATAAAGGAAACTATATTTTTTTCAAAAAGATTGATTTTGTCGTAAAGAGTATTGATTAGGCGTTGTAGCTTATTTTGTTCGTCAGGTAATTCATTTCGCTTTTTTTATACTTTTATTTGGTAGATTTTTACTTCTTCTACTCTATTATAAAAACAAAATGGTGTATATGTATCATGCATACCAGAAATGTGTTCTATGACATAGTTAATTTGTGATAAAAAAAATTGTAATAATAATGTATAGAAGGCTGAAAAAAATTAAAGGATAAAAGAAAAATAAAACATATAATTAACCTTTGAGAAAGTTCGTAGAGGTAATCCTCAGCTGTTTCCTCCATCGTTTTCTTCTCTTCTTGTGGTATGAACCCCTCTGCTATCCACATTCTTATCAGACGTGTTGCAGAGATCTGATAGTCCTCAGGAAAAGAAGCAAGATAAAGGAAGCATGCCTTGAGATAATAAGGCATATCTTCGTAGCTCATGGCGAGGACGTCCATGCATTCTCTACCCTCTGAGTGCCAATCCATTGTTCGCAACACTCTCTCCCACGCATGATAGTTTCGATCTCTAGTTAAAAGTATACCACCTACTACTATCAAAGCTAGAGGTAACCCCTTACATTTCTTTGATAGTTCTTCGGCGAGCTTCAGGAGATCGCTAGGCAATTCTTCGTTAGGTTCTTGATTAGGGAGAGCCTTTTTGAGGAGGAGATCTAGGCTTTTCTTATCATCTAACAAGTTGAGTTCGTATGGTGCCATATTAGGGTCTGCTGATTTTGCAACATCGAGAGACCTGCTGGTAATCAGAACGCGACTTCCATTGTTGTCATCTGGCAATGTATCTTTCAGTTGATTCCACACATCAACCTGCCACACATCATCTAAAATAACCAGATATCTTTCGTTACTTAAATAATTTTTGAGCTTGCTAATTAAATATCCCACATCTTGCTCCTCGGGTACAGAATTTATGAGCTGACGTAGCATCCTTCTCAAGAGATCAGTTATACTGAACTGTTGAGAAACTGACAGCATTATATGATACTTGAACTCTGCCCTCGCACTGGATATACAAACAAACAAGATATACTATTAGTCATTCCTGCAACTATGTATTCTAAGATCTGAGCAATTATTTATTAGAAATTAATGACTATCTAATATATGAATGTCAATAGCGAAACATATTGATAATTATGAGTAGAACTAGGGTGTGATGTGCTCACCAAGCCCTTTGGTGAGCACACCTCCAAAAACCGCATTTTCAAAGTTTAAAAAGTCGATTCGAACCTTCCAACGTGTCCTTCATATTAAAATGTGCTTGGAGACCAAATTTTACATTTTTTGGAAATTTTTTACTATTTTTTCAGAATTTTTGAAAATCAGTGTTTTTTGAATTTTTTTTTTATTTAATGAAAAGTGATGATTTTCAAAAATTCTGAAAAAATAGTAAAAAATTTTCAAAAAATGTAAAATTTGGTCTCCAAGCACATTTTAATATGAAGAACACGTTGGAAGGTTCGAATCGACTATTTGAACTTTGAAAATGCGGTTTTTGGAGGTGTGCTCACCAAAGGGCTTGGTGAGCACATCACACCCTAGTTCTACTCAATAATTATTATTAAAAAATAAGTTAACAACTAATAGTAGAAACCTATCAGCGCTTAACATGAAATGGCTGTAAACACTGTTAATAATAATGATATTATTATTATTATTATAATAATAATAATTTAAATTGGGAAGTTGTGATCGGTCTTATACATAGTTGAAAAATAAATATCTGCACTTGCCTTCTGTAAATCATATGTGCTAGGGTAGTCTTTCCTAGACCGCCGGTACCCACGATGGTTATGACGGCCCGCCTTGGTGTTTCCTCCGGGCGCAGCAACTTCAAAATATTGTTCTTTTCAGCATGCAGGCCTATGACATCAGTTTCGTCTACTTCAGAATAAGTAGTTCTCCGAACAGGCAAGATGACTGCATCTCCCACCGCTATGTCTTGCAGGGCTATGATTCCATAGGCCACCCTGCTCTTCGAGATTTCTTCGAGTTCATTTTGAATGCTATCGAGTGTAGTGCCAAATTTGTGGAGCAAATGAATCTCCCGGGGCTTGTTCGGTAGCTTCTTGAGTTTTTGCAAAAAGCTAAGATTTTGGTTACATTCAAATTTGAGAAAGAACGTGTCGATTGCGTCCTCGATGCGATATGCTACATCGCGGAGCTCATTGAGCCAGGTCTGCACCCTCGCATCTCGTTTGCGTTTTGAATCCGCATCTCTCAGGCAGGACTGGATTCGGGTTAGCTCACGCTGCGCCTTTTTGACTTTCTCCCCAACCCCACCCAAGAACTGAATTTCTTTCACGATGATATTAGCAAGCTTGCCGACCACCATATTCACAATAACCGCCTCAGCCATTTCTCTCTCTCTTTGGAAATAATGTGCACTAGTGTAAGAGGATATTATTAGCTAATGCAGATGACTATGCTAGGCAAAGATGGTGTGATTATATAGGCGAGCTACTGGAAATAAGGCAAACTGATTCTATGTCTAATTGCAAAATTTAATTACTTTCTAAAATGCCCGCTTGGTGCTAATATTAATTCTATATAAGACAAGCTGTCAATTTTGTTTGGCTTTATTTTATTATTTTAATTATAATAAGTTCTCTAAAAGGTCAGCTTGAAAAATTTATTAATATATAATGGTTAGAGCAGAGACCAACTCAGCTATCATTATCGTCAATAATATTATAATATATTTTATAATAGGTGAATTCATCTGTTTGATTCAAATTATTCACATCAAATCCACTGTGATCTTTCAGAACTTTTTTCAAATTTGAGCTAAATTCAAATTTGATCAAGAAGTTATGGCATCACTTTTTCTAGTATGGTAGTAATTAGAAAGATTATAAATACGCCATAAGATGTGAAAGAACATAAATACATGCTTAAAAATAGTCATAGCCAGCACAAAGATATCTGTACGCATCAATCAGGCCAGCGCATGATGTATTTTGTTTTACTCTTGCATTTGATTTTTATTTGTTGTGCACAATGATATTCTAGATATTTCGCCTTTTAGTAAAAACTTCGCATAAACTAATGGCTTCTACAAATTGAGATCTGCATTTATGGATCTAGATGTGCCAAGTCAAATATTATTTCCCATCCAACAACTGTGTTAGTTAATTATTCCCAATTCTTTTTTAGTACATAGGAACAGCTGGATACAGAGATGCGATCTGAACTCGATTAAATCAATTGAATTAAACAAATGAAGAGATCTAGTAGAGTAGACCTCGACTAAATCAATTGAATTAAACAAATGAAGAGATCTAGTAGAGTAGACCTCGAAATGTGCCATTAAGTTTGACTAATGAATTAAACACAAATGAGTAGTTGTCATTTGGCAGTTCGCACTTATGGTTCGCTATGGCTAACCTGTGTGACTCTACATGTTCTGAAACGCTGGCAAATTTTATATATTTAAATAGATAATAGGCTACTTGAAGCTCAGGTATAAATCCCGTCTATATACAAAAAAATATGTCTTAAAGGCCAGGATAAAATTGCTTAGTAGCGTTGATATTCTCGCTTATATTCCGTCTAAAATAAACATATCCTCCAAAATAATAACCTCAATGTTTTTATCCTTGACAAGACTCATTTTTTATCGTCGTCTATAAAACAAAATTTTGTAAATATATTATATCCGAACTAACAGAAAAATTTCTTGGGCTATCATGCAAGTTTTTATATCCATATCCCAATTTAATTTAATGTCAAAGGATTTGTCTCTTCAGTATATCAATCAGGCCAGCGCATGTATTTTGTTTTACATTGCGCATTTATCGGATACATATTTAATAGAAAGTCAACTATTGTCGACTTCACGATTGGAGATCATGACATGCATGACAATATACTTTGATTTTAATAAGAAGAAAAGGTTTCGGTACCCAACATTCTTTACCCGGTTTGTACCCAACATTCAATGACTAAATCAATTGAATTAAACAAATGAGTAGTTGACAGTTGGCAGTTGGCACTTATGGTTCGCTCATGGCTAACCTGTCCGACTCTACATGTTCTGAAACGCTCACAAATTTACATATTTAAATAGATAAAAGGCTACTTGAAGCTCAGGCATAAATCCCGTCTATATACAAAAAAAATATGTCTTAAAGGCCAGGATAAAATTACTTAGTAGCGTTCATATTCTCGCTTAATTATATTCCCTCCAAAATAAACATATTATCGGAAATAATTACCTCAATGTTTTTCTACGCATTGATCAGGCCAGCACATGTCAACTATTGTCGACTTCATGGTTGGAGATCATGACATGCATCATAACAATATAGTTTGATTTTAATAAACTCTGTGATTTTGTCAATTTACAGCCTACGGATTTGTCGCTTGGGTACATCTAACAGGCAGGAGCTCGATTTTTTCTCACTTGATTAGTTTTTTTTTTAAATAATATTATTGAGTGGTAAGTTGAGCATGAGACATGGGAAAGAGACATACCATCTGTACGCATCAATCAGGCCAGCACAAGTTAAGATGAGCATGACAATATAATTTGATTTTAATAAGAGATGGCCAATTGGATCAAGGTTTGTTGTTTTTAAATAAACTCCGTCATTCCGCCGCTTTTTTTATTAATACCAAAAAAAATAATGTAAAAAGTTACCTTAATATCATTTTTATTTTATTAGTAGATTATATTAATGTAAAAAGTTATCTTAATATCATTTTTGAACTAATAATTTTTTTATAATGTTTTTCCTATTTTTATTATACAAAACAAGTGTTTTAATAAAAATCCGAGTTTCCGAGTTGACTCGGCCGATTCCGACCGATTTCTCCAATTCCGAGTACCCGATTCCGATTCCGATTCCGATTTTTAGAACCATGATCTGGACCGTCCGATTTAAATCCGCACTAATATTATAGGGTCCCGTGCGTTATAGGCTAGGGCCGAACTGATCAGAATTTTGATTGCACGGTCCAAAAATTAACTCAAACGGTACCAAAATGCAGACGATACACACCCAAACTGCAAAACTAATTAATCATTACTAGATCCATTCAAGTATTCAGCTCGCTATCAATTTGTCAAATTTTTTTTGGGATTAAATTACAAATATGCATACAGAATAGGAAAAAGGAATATTTCAAGTAATTAAGATAGAACCGGACACCCCAGTTACTTCTTCTTTTTTGTGAAAAAGGCAGAAAAAGGTAGCTTAAAAAATTTATAACCAAAAAATATAAATTTGAGAAGACTAAACACTACTGCAGAAAAAGAGATTGCACACGGACATTAATGGAAGAGCTACACGGATTTCCTGCCGTGTTTAAAGCCAGGGTATATGAATAGGTTAGAAACTACACACGGATATTTAACCGTGTGTGATTATATGATTTCTACACGGATATCCCCTAATTAACCGTGTACAAAGACCTGCCGGTGTCGCTCTCCAAGTACCGAGCTACACGGATATCCCTTAATTAACCGTGTACGATTACTCTTTCTACACGGCTTTATATTAAAAGTCCGTGTAGCTCTCTTAGCTATTATACACGGACGTTTGGTAAAAATCCGTGTACAAATAAGCTAACATTTTGTTGTATTTCGCCTCCAGCATGGCTATCATACACGGATTTTTCTAAAATATCCGTGTATGATTAGTATTGCACACGGATTTGTATTAAATGTCCGTGTAGCTCTCTTAGCTATTATACACGGACATTTGTTAAATATCCGTGTGCAATAGCTAATTTTTTTTTGTTTTTTATATCGTACACGGACGATTGTGAAATAGCCGTGTATAATAGCTATTTTTTTTTTTTTGTATATTTTGTTTTTGGGCTAGCCTCCAGCTTTGCTAGCCAATTTTTTGCGGCAGAAATTATACAAAATTTCATATAGCAATAAATTCATTCGAAACAGATTAATTAGCAAGAAATTCATATACTAAATTTATACAAAATTCATATAGCAATAAATTCATTCGAAACATATTTTTATTACAAATCTATGCAAATCCATATCGAGGATTACAAAATTCCATGGTAAACCACCTTGCCCACATGCACCGAACATCGTCAATCTGATCATTGGTGTAATGCTCTTGCTTTGTCACATTCTACAAAATTATAATTTGATAATAGTTAGTATTTCATAAAAGGTAGATATCAATTGTCGAAAACGCTCTTCCACAAACTGCATATATTCCACAAACTTTAATCGTGTAAAGTCAAAACAGTAAATGATGCACGAAAAGACCCTAAAACTCTGAGATTGTAAAGAAAGTTCGAAAAATCTCTATCTGACGGTCGGATCGGGCTGGAAAGTAAGTTAGCTTGGTTTTGGGGCTGTGGAGCTCATGTCAAAATTTCAGCCCGATCCGACGGACGGATTAAAAGTTATGCCATTTTTTGTGAAGCATGCGCAAGACTTGATTAATTAAACATCATGAGTAAAGCATAGAACATATCAATTGCAATCATAGGAAATTAATATGAAGTACATACCGCTTATTATCTCAGATCTCAGCTTAGAACAGATCAATTCGCAGAAATCAGATAGGAAAAAGCTCAGCTCAGTTCAGAGAGATGTACTAAAAGACTTGATCAAAACGGCGCTGGAAGGGGAAGACATTAAAACCCTACACTTTTATACACGGCTATTTAGTTATAAATCCGTGTAGCTCTCCAACTAAACATACACGGCTATTTAGTTATAAATCCGTGTACAATTCTACTATTTCTACACAGATATATTATCAAAAATCCGTGTGTATATTCCTACACGGTTTTGTATTAAAAGTCCGTGTAGCTCTCTCAATTATTTGCACACGGACCTCTTTACACACGGATTTTTGGTTTCTAATAAACCGTGTAGCTCTCTCTAATAATTCTACACTGATTATTAACTAATTATCCGTGTATAAATCGTGCAGATCTTTTGAACAAGTAAAAAATCATATTTGGTACACGGTTTTTAATAAAATTGCTAAATCCGTGTACAATGTGCAGTGTACAATGACTATTTTTGTAGTAGTGAAATGTCAAGAATCTACCTGTTAGGCAAAAACAAAAATCAAGAAGCCTTTTTTTTTGAGATAAAAATAAAGGTCAAGCCCTCATTTGATTAATAAAGATGAGTTACAAGGAGTTTGTAACAAAATATAAAAAGATAAAAAATCAATTCAGCTCAAAACATTTGAGCTTAAGAGACGAAAAAAAGAAAAAAAAGAAATGAAATACCAAAATTGAACAGCAGCTATGAAGAAATGAAAGAGTAGTATTCGGCAGAGGGTTTCCAGGTTCGCTTGCTGTGTTTTTTCTATTTGATTGCATGTACCAGTGGCCCTTGCACCGTACCTTTATTGGTACCAACTGCATATCGGATCTGTTAGTCATCAATAAATGGGCTGAGAAATTGTTGCTACTTGTTGGGCCTGGAATTGAAGTAGGGGATACTATTTGCCATAACCTTGTCGTATTGGTTACAAATTAGAAGTGGGAGGTGTTTGATGAGCATCTGTTAAATCTTAAAGTTAATTGTGCCAATTTTAATATAGATCGGAAAATTCTGATTTAATATTGGATCGAATTTGAATCTTAAAGTTGATTGTGCCAATTTTAATATAGATCGGACAATTCTGATTTAATATTGGATCAAATTTGAATCGATGTTCATCCGATCCAATTCCTACAAATTAAGACGAGGGAGGCCGAGATCAGTGTTGTAAATAATGGTATGTGTTTATTAAATGGATAGGATATCGTCAAGTGATTAATCGATATCTGACTGGTTAATTAGAATTTTGCAGAAAATTTTGTATTTTTATTAAATTTATGTACATATACTTATAATTAAATTATTAAAAATAATTAATTTAACTTATTAAATTTATCAAATAAACTTGTTTTAACTTAATTTACTTGTAGATTTTCATGAAATTTCCATTGAGAAAAGATCTCGATCAGACAAGACAAATTATAGTGTATGTAACGAATAAATGAAGAAAAAAAATAATAAAAACGAGAAATTATAGTGTATATAACGGAAAATAGACGACTAATCAGGTCGTTTAAACGAGAAACGAGCGATTAATCGGACAAATCGGCTAATTAGTCGATCTCACCTGCAAACAACCTTTCGACAAGCCTATTTGTGACGGTTTGATCACCGCCACCGACTAATCGACCGATTAGTTGAATTAAACGGTCCTTTAACGACATTTGCCGAGACAAACCTTGTGTGACTTTATTTTAGAGTTAGTATTTCTATATTTAGTTGAGTTAGTGGAGAATATGGTTTCCTTATTTACACTAGGCAGAAATAGCATGTAATAGGGTTAGTGGATTCCTTATTTATTAATGTTTAACTATAAATTCAGATGTACTTTGTAGCTCAATGAAGAAGGCAATAGAAGTTAATTTCAGCAGCAAATTTCTCTCTCTATTTTGTTGTATCCTTCCGAAATTTCCAACACCCTAAACCCTAAACGTTGGTCAATCTGGGTGTGAATGAATAAATAAGAATGTGAATGTGAATGTGATAAAGTAATAAAATAACTATTTAAATTTTTTTCTAACAGGGTACAAATAATAAAATCCACCTATTATTCCAGCAATATAACTTATATTTTAAAACAGTAATGAAAAAATAATTATGAAATACCAAAAGAAAAAGTAGACTATATATATGAAAGAACAAATGAAAAAAAATACAGCCAGGTCAATAAATAAAATACAAAACCCTCCTTATCTTGCTAGATAGCTTGATATAAAGGAATAGTTGTAACAAATTAAAAGTCATGGCACCAAGAGCTCAGTGGAGTGTTGCATGATTTAGTGTACACTGCAGCTCTGTTCAAGCAACATATGAACCGCAAACGGCCCTGATCGTCCCGTTGGTTCCGGTGAGAGGCTCAATCCTTCCCATGTGGATCATTGACAGTCCAAAATCGATGAAGAATTCTTCCATTGATTTTGCATTAAATATTGCTTCCACATAAGCTTTTGTCGTACTATTGTCAAGGAGCTGTGCATCAGCTACGAACAAGCCTTGGTTCTTCAAGACTCCTCCATAGTAGCTTCCGTCGAAATTTAGCAGGTTCCCTGGGACCATTGGGACTATTGAGGTGTTGTCACTGATTGGGCATTTCTGCTTCAACTCCTCTGCATAGGTGCTGTCTAACGACGGATCTTGGTCACCTTTGCCAGTGAAATTGTACAAGCGGACTAAGATGGTCGAGCAATGTGACGCACCAAATGTGTGCGCTCCTAAAATGAAATATACAATATATATATATGAGTTATGTATATACAAGAACTTGGTTCATACATATGTTTACAGAAATACGAAATTGGTAGATATTATGGATCTTTTGTTCTTTCACCTGATAGAATAACTAGGTCCTTGTCTGTCAAGTTTTTCTTTGCATAGAGCTCAATCAGTTCAGTGATGTTTCCATATGCTGGTGGCAGATTAAGCAAAGCTTCATCAGCTGAAGAATCATTTCCATCTCTTCTTCCAATTTCAATGTAGTAGTCCGGTCCATTACTCTGAAATTTAACACACAAGGCCATTAGTTTGTAAATTTGTTAACAGAAGTTTATTATAATAAAAGGTAATACAAATAGAAGAAAATACATGTCCACATATGGCATTTTTTTTAGCTTAAAACGCTGCTGAACATGACATTTACAACTAAATTGTTTCATACCAGATAAACGGCATCACGTGCAGCTATAGCAAGGATATCGGCACATGATACAATTCCAGGGCATTCAGCCTCTAGTTTAGCCTTGATCGTCTCAATTGCAGCAAAGCCTCTAAGGCTAAGGTTTGGGGGGGCATCTTTTTCAGCTGTTCCATTCAATGAGTTCAACAAAACCGATGCATCACATCCCTAAAATGAGAATAATAGGAAAACAAAACTATACATCAACTACAAGAAAAAAAAAAAAACATATGCACTATATTATTGAAAGTCATAAATAGCGAGCCAGCAGAAATTTATTATAGTTGTTTTATAAAGAAAAAAAAAAAGATGAGTGTATCACACATCAAATGTACTTTACCCTAACAAAGCAGTCATGGAAATGCAATCTGAGCAATGCGGGCATTAAGGATGGATCCACATATTGGATCGCCTTCATTTCCTCACGAACTATATCTTCTACGTAGGGGCATGTGTCGTTGTAGTACTTATAAACCAAGCTTGCATTTGAGACGATTGCAAGTGTGGATAAAAGTGCAATACAAAAGAGAAACTTAATTGCCATGTTAGTTATCATATGTATGGAGTAATTTGAGGTTGTGACAACGGTTTCAGTTTTGAACTTGCAAATACCCTTTCCTTAAGAGCTTTATATAGATACAGAAATTGTTGACAAAAGAAACTTTCAAAGCTTCCTTGTTCAATAAACCTGCAAACACGTTCAAATTCAAAGTTATTGTTATAATTTTATAGTGCTAGAGACTGGGACCTGATGGAGAAGTAATTGGAGTCCATTACATAAATATTTAGTGTACTCCATCTTCGTTGTATTTAAATTGGGTCTTGCTTTAATTTCTCTTGGCCCCAGTAGAATTTACTTATTTAGCAAGATCCGTTTGAGTTTTTTCAATTTCCATTTATGGGAATGTGAGTGCCAATACTATATATATTCTCTATATACCAAATTTACACAAGAACTACCAATTTTGATGATGTTACATGCACTACAATAATCAGAATCCAATGGTCAACATAAGCAATATATATTGACTTTTTAATTTATTTTTTAATTCAATTATGTCTTGTGCAAGAGCATGCATGAAGTGTTATTGGAGGGAATGTCCTTGGTTGACAATTTGTTCAACCGAAATAGCATTATTATTGAATACAAATTAATACAAAACCTATCAGTTCAATTAAACATCAATTTCTTTGAATAATATATATTTGTCAAATTATCAATTCAACTGGAGGAATTATTTATTATTATAATGTGCATGAGGATACAATTTTAAAATTTCACATGATTTACTTTAATAAATTTCGAGAAAAACAATTTATTTAATGATTAAGTATCAACTATCAAGTAATTCATTGTTTGGGGCAAAAAAACAAAAAACTGTTCTCTTTTTGCACAGAAAATTTGGACTGATGTCTGCATCGTTGATTGCTTCAGTTAAAATATTTTATAATGACAAATTGGAATAAAATAAGATTTTGACTTATATAAATGTGAACATTATTTTGGAAGACTAATCTTATGTGAGGCCATATATGTTGATTAATTCATTAATATATTTCAATTAAAAATAAGGAAATTGCTTCATAAAAAGGACGAGAATATTGGTAGCTAGCACGTTCCTTGAACAACTAGAATTGCTTAACTAATCTATTTCCACAAACAAATTAATAATGAAGAACAAGACAAGGGGGAAGGAACATAAAACTTTGGCTGTCTTCACCACCTTTTCAAGGCATACAGAGTCAAGTCGTCTATAGAATTATTGTGCATTTTAGAAAAAGGAAATGGCTAGAAAATAAGTATGATTATTTGCTCTCTCCTTATTTTCTATACTTTATTCACTTGATCAATTTGAGAGATCTCACGGCTCGCCTTAATAATTTGATGCTCGACCTACATTTATTCCTTTTCATTTTTTAGCCATAAAGGAGATTAAATGTACAAGGTAACATTAATAACTTCTGCTGCTTCAGAAAGTTGAATGGCGACATTGCTGTTTTTTCTTTCCTAGAGATTGTATATTTATTTTTTTTGGTCAGTTTGGTTAAGAAAATGTTTTAATTTCTGTTCTAACTTTCAAAAAAGGAAGATTGATAAGCAGATGAATCAAAGAGTTTCTTGTTGAAGGAAGGAGAAAACAGAACAAATAAATTATTGACAACCTCACTATAACACCTCTCAACCTCACTACACATTCACAATCTGATATAAATTATTTTCTCAAAAGAAAAAAAAAATATAGCCAAATCCAGAACAAAAAACAACGACTTCAATTAGCAGTTAACAATAGAACATTTCTTTCTGATCTCACCCTGGCTTCCTGTTAGCACACCAATATTTCCCATCTTGATCATCGACTCAGCAAAATCTTGGAAGAATTCTGACTCGAATCCATTGGCATGCTTCAGGACATAGTTGTTGGGAGTTTTTCGGAAAAGAGGAAAAAACAGAAAACAGGGCAGCAGCCGAAATTTTCACAACTCCATTTTTTTCATTTATTAATTAACATAAACAAATCTGATTTTTATAGTGGTGCATATCCCTCATTTCGCACCCCACTTACTCCACTAACTTTGCTATAACTAACCTATAACCAACCCACTACATGACATATTAATTAAAAACTACCCACTACTTCCTGCACATGTCTAAATAGATAACTTGCTGCCTAAGTTTACAATCAGTTTTTAATTACTTCTAAACAGAAAATAAAAACTGCTGTAAAAACCAGAACTTAAAAACTGCATCTATTATGCATTTGGCTGCGGACTTGGATTATTTTCAACACCCCCCCTTAATCCAAAGTCCAGCACATTCATCATGTCTCGACACCAGTTAAACTTCTCTCGTGGGAGTGATTTGGTCAGCACATCTGCAACTTGCTGGTTCGTGTTCACATACTGCAACTCTATCATCTTTTGCTCAATCAGGTCTCGTATGAAATGGAGCCGAGTGTCTATGTGCTTTGTTCTGTTGTGATGCACCGGGTTGTTACTAATTGCAATTGTCGACTGATTATCACAATAGAGTATTGTTGCACCTTTCTGCTCACAATCTAACTCTTCCAATAAGCGCCTTAACCATACACCTTGGCATGCTGCTGATGTTACTGCATTGTACTCAGCTTCTGCGGTTGATAGTGCAACTGTTGATTGTTTCTTCGAATTCCAACTTATTACGCTGTTGCCAAAGAAGAACACCTGACCTGTTGTGCTTTTTCGATCATCTATGCTGCCTGCCCAGTCACTATCACTGTAGCCTGTCAAACACGGTTCATCAACACCCTTGTACCACAGACCATAGCTTGTTGTACCTGCAATGTACCTAAGAATTCGCTTTGCTGCTCCCATGTGTTGTTTAGTTGGATTCTGCATGTATCTCGCAACCATTCCAACTGCATGTGTGATGTCTGGTCTTGTGTGCGTCAAGTACAACAGACCTCCCACCAAACTCCTAAACCGAGTTGCATCTGCAGCTCCGGTTCCATCAATAGCTGTTAACTTCTCGTTTGTATTCATTGGAATTAGTACAGGATTGCAATCTTTTAATCCGAACTTTTCTACCAAGTCTCTTGCATACTTGCGTTGGGACACAAAGATTTTTCCCTTCTCCTGTTCAACCTCCAGACCTAGAAAGTAATGCATTTCTCCTAGATCGGTCATCTCAAACACACACATCATTTTCTCTTTAAACTCCTTCACCATTGCGTCATATGTGCCAAAATAAATCATATCATCAACATAGAGACATACCGCTATTAAACGTCCTTTTTCTTTGCGCTTGACATAGAGATTAGGCTCATTCTTGCTTCTCTCAAATCTCAATTTCTGAAAATGTGCATCAATCTTGGTGTACCATGCACGAGGAGCCTGCTTCAAACCGTATAATGCTTTGAACAAACGGTACACCCACTGTTCTTTGCCCTTCACTACAAACCCTTCCGGTTGCTCAACATAAACCTCTTCTTTTAGTTCACCATTGAGGAATGCTGACTTCACATCAAATTGATAGATAGGTTGTCTCAATTGGGCAGCCATTGCAATCAACAACCGAACCGTTTCAAATCTAGCCACCGGGGAGAACGTCTCTTCATAGTCTATGCCTTGCTTTTGCGCATATCCTTTTGCCACTAACCTCGCTTTGTATTTTAATACACTGCCATCTGGACCAAATTTAGTCTTGTAGACCCATTTAACTCCAATTGCATTGCGATCTTTTGGTAATTCCACCAACTTCCAGGTTTGGTTTTGCTCGATTGAACTCATTTCTTCTTTCATTGCTTGCACCCATTCCTTTCTTTCTATGGCTTCTTCATAGGACAATGGATCTGCTACATACATAACCTGAGTTGCTTCATACAATTCTTGTAAGGATCGTACCTTTCTTCCTTGTGTATCCGGATCAACCATCCGATGTGATGTGCTACTCAAGCTTGGACTGCTTTGCGGCTGCTCACTGCTGCCTTCTTCTTCTTCATCTTCTATTTCTGCTATTGGTGTGTTGTCTTCCTCCATAGACCAACTCCAACTAGCATTCTCATCAAACATGATATTTCTACCGACTATAATCTTCTTTGTCACCGGATTAAACAACCTATAACCTTTAGATTGTATGCAATACCCAATGAACACACATTTTTCAGATTTTGAGTCCAGTTTTTTTCGGTTTTGTGTAGTTATGAGAGTGTAAGCAATGCACCCAAAAACACGCAAATGCCCCACACTAGGCTTCCTTTCAAACCACGCTTCAAATGGTGTTTTGTTCATCACTGCCTTGGTCGGTGACAGATTTAGAACATATACCGCTGTTGCTACTGCTTCAGCCCAAAAACTATTCGGCATACCTTTAGATTTTAGCATACTTCTTGCTAGTTCTACTACCGTGCGGTTCTTGCGTTCAGCTACACCGTTTTGCTCAGGTGTGTATGGAGTGGTCAGCTGCTGTAGCACCCCTTCTTTCTCACAAAACTGCTTGAATTCTTTTGATTGAAACTCACCACCGCGATCTGATCTTAGAGCTTTCAGCCTAGCCCCTGTTTGTGTCTCTGCCATGGCTTTGAACCTTTTGAACAGCCCAAATGCTTCACTTTTATAGCTAAGGAAATAAACCCAGGTCATCCTACTATAATCATCAATAAACAGCATAAAATACTTGCTTCCTCCCATTGATTCAACCTCCATTGGCCCGCACAAATCAGTATGCACTAACTCAAGTACCTTGGTTGCACGCATCGACTGATCTTTTGGAAATGGCAGCTTCGATTGCTTGCCAAACACACATCCTTCACATAACCCGATTTCACCAATTTCGGGTAACCCATTCACCATTTTCTTTTGATTCAACAATCTCAAACCATTTATGTTTAGATGACCATACCTTAAATGCCATAACTCGCTGGAACTAATCTCATTGGCTGCAAGTGCCTTGTCTTTCACCTTGGCTATCTCCAGAGGGAATAAGTTGTTTTGTGTCTTCTTGATTGTTACCATCGTCTGATCCGTGGCTGCATCTACAATTCTGCAATTGTCGCCTTCAAACTTGATGGTACACCCGCTGCCCATCATCTGACCAATGCTGAGAAGATTTTGGGACAGTTAAGGAATATAGTACACATCATGTAGCATCCGTGTATTGTGACTGCTGGTCTGCACGGCTACTCTTCCTTTTCCTTCAAAATGAATCTCTTTATCGTCACCAAGCAAGCTTTACTGCCTTCTTGTATGACTCATCTAATTCATCAAATAGATGTTTGAAACCCGTCATATGGTTTGAGCACCCGCTGTCCAAAAACCAGATTTGACTCACATCTGATTTTTCATCGGTTTTGGCCACGAACAACCGTGCCTGATTGTTCTTCTCTTCAACAAAACTTGCCTGTCCTTCTTCTCTTTTCTTCTTGTAGCAGTCGGCCTGCACATGACCAGGCTTGTGGCAGTAATAGCACTCCACATCTTAACCTTCTTCTCTCTGTTTCTTGTAACAATCGGCTTGCATATGCCCTTTCTTGTGACAGTAGTAGCATTCTACATCTTTCTTCGGTTGATTAGAATGCGGTTGATTGTAACTCGGCTTGCCTCTACCTCTGCCGCCTTGACTGCCTCGACCTCTGTCGTAACCTTGGCCTCGACCTCTGCCTTGCTGTTGGCTTCTTGAGGAATTGCCATTGGTATAGAAAGCTTTGGTGTCATCCTTCACTTCTGATCTGTTGAGACGAACTTCATGGACCTGCAGTGATCCCATCAACTCATCAAACGTGTAGGTGGACAGATCTTTGGATTCTTCGATCGCCACGACCACATGATCAAATTTGGTTGTCAGGCTGCGCAACACCTTCATCACAACCGTCTTTTCTGGAAGATCTTCTCCACAACTTCGGATTTGGTTGACTATTGTTGTAACTTGCGTGAAGAAGGATTGAACTGACTCGCCTTGTTTCATGTTCAATGTCTCAAACTCCCGTCTCAAGCCCTGCAACTTGATGGCTACCACCTTGGAACTTCCCTGAAATGCGGTTTTCAGAGTTGTCCAGGCCTGGTTTGCTGTTTCTGCTGCTGCAATCTTTGCAAACACCGATTCGTGTACGGCTTGCTGAATGAAGAAGAGCGCCTTTGCATCTCGCTTGGCTGTGCTGAATGAAGAAGAGCGCCTTTGCATCTCGCTTGGCTGTGTCGATTGGTGTCGGATCAGGATTCGGCATTCCCTTGTCTGCTAGTTCCCACAAGCCATGAGATTTCAACATAGTTCGTACCTTGATGCTCCATAATTCATAACTCTCACCCTTGAACAAAGGTACCATCTGATTTGACATGCTAATGGTGGTGTTGTTGCCTGCGTCGGCCATGCTCGGATCTGCCTTGATCTCTCACCTTTGGCTCTGATACCAATTTTGTTGGGAGTTTTTCGGAAAAGAGGAAAAAACAGAAAACAGGGCAGCAGCCAAATTTCACAACTCCATTTTTTTCATTTATTAATTAACATAAACAGATCTGATATTTATAGTGGTGCATATTCCTCATTTCGCACCCCACTAACTCCACTAACTTTGCTATAACTAACCTATAACCAACCCACTACATGACATATTAATTAAAAACTACCCACTACTTCCTGCACATGTCTAAATAGATAACTTGCTGCCTAAGTTGACAATCAGTTTTTAATTACTTCTAAACAGAAAATAAAAACTGCTGTAAAAACCGAAACTTAAAACTGCATCTATTATGCATTTGGCTGCGGACTTGGATTATTTTCAACAATAGTCTCTGGTAAACTTATCTGTCAGTAGAGCCCAGTCAGAGTGGAAGGCAGATCTTATTTTAGCCACGTATTTGTAATAACTCGTATCGAATGTCTTGTAACTTCCAGGATCCATCTCAATGAGTGTGGTGGTATCTGCCGGGCTACACTTCGATCTCAGTTTGGCCATGTAGTTCGTGTCCAAGAAGGGGTCAACATCATTCAAGTTGTTTTTACCGGTGAAATTGTACAAACGGTCTTTGATGCCTGAACAATGCGCTGTTCCAATTGTGTGGGCGCCTAAATATAGCGAAAAATAAGTGCCTTCTGTTAGAAGTATACATTAGAAACATAGTTTTTCGAGAAATTTGTCAGTTATTGATACCGAGTAGCGAAAATTATCATAGGTGTGGATTTGGGCTTAGATATGTACATAACAGGTTCAATTGATTATTAATTACTCCAATACCTAAACAGTAAGCATTTAATGGGCTTGGTATTGAAATGGATCAGCACCTTTCAGAGTCTAATTAAGTACAAAGCAAATGATGGATCCAAGAATAAAATTTGATGTTGAGAATTTTTGTAATAATGTATTCATTACCGTAAAGAACAACAATGTCCTTGATATCAAGGCCCTTGACAGCAAACATCTGAATCAATTGAGTGAGATTTGCTGTAGGTGGTGGTAGCTGCTTGGTCTCATTTTCTATTGATATCCTGCCGTCTTTCCTTCCTAGCCATACTGGCCATGTGGGCCCCTTGCTCTGAAACAATCAAACTCTCTCTTCATATATATATTTTTTTAACCTAAAATAGTTAACTGTTTCTTAGTTAAGTGCCTACATCTTATATTCATACAACTTTCTATAAAAAATCATTTAATGTTGTTATTTTACTGCAATGTTTTCAATGCTTAGGCCAGTCTTTCATTTGTACACTGGACCTTCATAGTTCTTAGCCTCTTAGGCATTGATTTAACTTTCCAGTTGTCAAAGCTTCTTATTTATGGTAGACATGATTTTATATTATAACTGAGACTTTGTCTACTCCTTCCTTTGTGTTTGTAAATGTGGGGTTTATGGATTACTATGGTAACTAAATTAGAAGTTTTATATCGGTACCACAACATGTCAATTCATTATTAAATTTAAAATAAATTAACAAGCAAAATTGCAGGTGATAGCTTCTGTTGTATCAAACCCATATTTTATATAGTTTAAACCGATCGAGATATAACGGCTCAACAACAAACTGCTAGCTCTTAAATGCGTTGCATACAAAAGTATGAAAAGAACAGGTTAAACTAACGTTTTAAGGTTAATTATACTCAGGCTCAAACACAGAAGAATTATGCTAAGAAATATGTTTACTTACCAACAAGACAGATCCCGTGCTATCAGTGCAAGAACATCAGCACAAGAGACTGTGTTTGGGCATGCCTTCTCCAACTTAGCTTTGACCCTTTCAACTGAACCAAATCCTCGAAGGGTGAGGTTCGGTTTTCCATCTTTCTCTGCTGTATTTTCAGGTGTCGTGTCCAGCAAGACAGAGCCGTCACAACCCTATACAAGAAAGAAATGGCTTCAATTTTTTTTTATTGGTATTATGGTTAAACATGTGGTGTATCTTTTTAGTGAAACATGATATGAAAGCAAATAGATACCAATATTATAGCATCATAG
Source organism: Carex parvula (assembly GCA_025461045.1). NCBI lineage: Eukaryota > Viridiplantae > Streptophyta > Magnoliopsida > Poales > Cyperaceae > Carex > Carex parvula. Next base: position 4,762 of record JAJGRW010000626.1, on the reverse strand, counting down.
TAGTGGTAGCTCTAGCAAACAATATCGATCGCACTGAAACAAATAAGAGATAAGTTATCATGAATGCAACAGCATACCCTAACAAAGCAATCGTGGAAATGCATCCTGAGCAATGGACCCGCAAGGCTTGGTGCAGCAGAGAGAATCTGTTTCATCTCATTCTGGACAATTTCTTCAGCCTTTGGGCATGTCCTGCTATAGTAATCAACACTCAATTGTGCGCTTGTTGACCCCAAAAGAAAAAGAAAAGATACTATAAGAACCAGTTGCATTTGAAGGGTACTTGATCCCATGATGAGATATATATATGGGACCTGTTTAGGTATACTTCAACAAAGAGCTCTCGGTTACTTAGTTTGAGATGGAAGTGAAGTGGCCTAATGCTGCTTATATAGTGACCAATTAGTTGCTTAAGTTATACTTGGTGGATATTCAATTGTAGGAAAACCGCAACTTATCTGTCCCTTGATTAGTTTAAAGTTGTACAAGCAGGCTCTGTGAGGTGGAATGTACCAAAGAAGTTGGATTTTAACATAGAAAATATAATGGTTCGGCAATAATTTTCATGTAACTCAAAGAAAGATTATATAAATCTTCCTTTCGAAGTACTCCTAAGTGTGGAAAATACGTTCAATTTTAATGGGAAAAGTCCACATAAAAAAAAAAGTGAGGTTTTATTGCTGGAATTCATATATCCGACATGGCTCATAAAATTCTAACGTAAAAATCAAACAGATTTTCTTCAAAATTTGAATTTTGTTGGAGATCATTCCTCCCGAAGAGGGTGCACAAGGCGAAGAGATGGATACATCATTAGTGACATTTATAATGTTTGAAGCTCAAATTTCGGAGATTCTAATCAATTTTGTTTTAGAAAAGCAATCTGAGGAATATGGCGTCTTCAAAAAATTATTAATTACTTGACCCAGAAAACATAGGGTCTACGGTTCGTGAAATTATTTACCTCTGCCGGAGGAGTATATAGTAATGAAGCTAATAAAAAAATAAATAAACAGGATAGATAGCAAGAAGAAGAATCCTGCATGTGCAGACTGGTTTGGTAAACTCGTGATGTTTAATGATTAGTTATATATTGACCACCACTATCGAAAGGAACCTCATCGAAGAATAATTAGTTGAGTCTTTTGTGGTTTCCATATTTAATTTAATTAGATGGTTCATTTTTCTTGACTCAAAGATGAATAGTCAAGTTTTGTTAATTTTGAAAATTTCATAGAAGTTAATTTCCAATCGAATTACGAAACTCGACCTCAGGTATAGAGATCATTATCTTTTCCACTATACTAATAATTAATTCTTCATATTATTAACTAATAATTATTCAATGCCTGATAAATTTATGGATTGTCGCACTCGTTAATTAATATAATATTGTTAAATTGACGCCTTAAAATGAAATTTTACTTTAGGACAAAATGATCAGGGTTTGTTGAAGAATAATGTATTTCACTCCAATAGGAACTGTTACATCAGCCATATTATCTCAAGGAAAAGATAATATAGGAGAACACATGTCTTACTGGATACTAAAAAATGTTAAATGTTAACACTGTTAATTAAGTAATTTTCAACTGATACAACATCGGAACGTTTAGCTACAGGAGATCAGGATTTAATTAATTATTTTAATATCTAACTGCCTAGTTTGATTTTTTATTAGTGCAATGACGTATACATTAATTATTTTTTCAAATGACTGTTATAAATCAGAAAGCTATCATTTGGTTTTTTTTTTTATGTAGGAGGGTAACTAAAACCCAGCATTTCAATGCAAGGAATGAAAGTGCAGTAACAAAAGAATATTGGCTTGAATTTTCTCAAAAAAGGAAGATTGATAAGCAGATGAATCAAAGAGTTTCTGTTGAATGAAGGAGGAAAACAGAACAATAAATTATTGACAACCTCACTAATAACACCTCTCAACCTCACTACACATTCACAATCTCAAATAAATTATATTCTCAAAAGTAAAAAAAAGAAATAAAGCCAAATCCAGAACAAAAAACAACAACTTCAATTATCAGTTAACAATAGAACATTTCTTTCTGATCTCACCCTGGCTTCCTGTTAGCACACCAATATTTCCCATCTTGATCATCGACTCAGCAAAATCTTGGAAGAATTCTAACTCGAATGCATTGGCATGCTTCAGAATATAGTCTCTGGTAAACTTGTCTGTCAGTAGAGCCCAGTCAAAGTGAAGGCAGATCTTATTTTAGCCACGTATTTGTAATGACTCGTATCGAATGTCTTATAACTGCCCGGATCCATCGCAATGAGTGTCGTGGTATCTGTCGGGCTACTCTTTGATCTCAGTTTGGGCTATGTAGTTCTTGTCCAAGAAGGGGTCAACATCATTCAAGTTGTTTTTTACTAGTACAATTGTACAAACGGTCTTGGATGCCTGAACAATGTGCTGTTCCAATTGTGTGGGCACCTAATATAGAGAGAAAAAGTAAGTACCTTCTATTTTAAGTATACATTAGAAATACAGGTTGTCAAGTAATATGTAAGTTATTTATAACCGAGTAGTGAAGATTGTCATCGGTGTGGGATTTGGGCCTAGATGTGTACATAACTGGTCCAATTATAAATACTACTCAAATATCTAAAGAGTAGGCATTAAATGGGGCCGTGGGGATTGAAATGGATCAGCACCTTTCAGAGTCTAATATAATTGAAATGGATCAGCAGCTAATATAATTTAGACTCTGAAAGGTGCTGATCCATTTCAATCCCGTTTAATGGGCCTAGTACAGAAGGCCTAATTTTCAATTACCTAGTCTATCCGAAATGTTCATGCTTTCATCGGCCCCCAATTCAAACCCCGATAGTCTCAGGCTTAATTATTTAATTAATATTTTTTTGTATAAATGAGGGTTTGATGTGATTAATTTTTTAACTCTTATTATTATTATATGGCATTTTTCTGAAAAGCTATTGGTATATAATACGTACGCATAGATAATTAATTATAATTTAAATTCAACTTTAATTGTTCTTATGTATATATGGACATCAAATATACCACTTAATTCTTATAATATCGTACAAAATGTTATATTTTCTAAAATTCAATAAATTTAATGCACTAATATAATTTATATAGGCTTAAATATCTAAAGAGAAACAACATGTACTTATTTTCACATTTGTGTGCATGCTTGTCTGAATATGTATAGGCGGCCATTAATGTAATTACACATACGTAGTAAAACTAACGAAACGGTTGGCATAGATAAAGTTGTGCCTCAAATTAAGTACTTATTTTACCTTGGTGTATGGCTTTGTTTAATTAAAGATGAGAGGTGTTAACATGATAACATATATATTAAAAGGTGTCATTTTTGTTGTCAATGACAAAAAATGAGATATGCCTTTGTTAAAGCCAAAAGTGGCCAACTAATTCTCATGTTTTATTAACATTCCGTAATTATGAAAGCAAAACCTGTTCCTCGGCATGCATGCATGTAATGTAATGTAGAGATCATTAGTTGGGTACGTAATAGTTATATTTTTTTTTCTTCTCGCTTATAATTTGTATTAATAATTTCTCTTGAACTACGACTGGCCCATGTGCCCATCTAAAGCTTTTGAACATGTCTCAAACCACTACGGCACCAAAACCTCTTGTCTATTTGTTACTGGAGAAAGAAAACAAGACAAAGAATGGAGACGGAATACCAAAATGTAACCGATTTTAACTTGAAACTGGTTAGGGATATATATTACCTAGTATTCTTGGTCAAGTGACCTAATTCACGGCCGACCATATATTTTTTTGGGTGGGGGTTTTTTCAAAGGTTTTGTAAAAAATCATATTTAAATTAAGTCAGATCTAAATGGTCCGATTAGTATCATTCGCACTAACAATTTAGATTTTATGAGACCACTTAAATTTATTAAGTTTTAAATCATTGCATTTTAAGTTTTAAGTTTTAACGCTATTATCATACACTGTGCAGATCATCTGACTTTGAATATTGTCCAAAACTATTTAGAAAAATTAATTCCATATTTTGAGTTTTGATTATCTGTTTGGCAATGCATATCATCAATTTTGTTTCTATTTATATTTATATGGTTTCTGTCATGCTAAAATAAAATAAAAATATATATATATATCTATATTATATATATATATCTGGTTTTTGTTGCCTCAGTCAGACGTAACTTGCGAATTCAAGCTATATACATAGACCGACCACAAAATCACAAAGTACACTTCACCCACCCAGCCACCATACACACACAGACCTTGTTAATAAATATTTGTTTTTTATGCATAAGTTAAGTCTTAACATGTTTCGCTTTTAAGAAGTGTTTTCTGCTGGCCTCATAATATGTTAATATATATTGTAGTTATGTAAAATTAGGTGAACTTACCTTACAAGCTACTAAAGTAATCATTAATTGATTGTATATTAAAGCATATCCTTAATTATATTGCCGTTATATGCTTAATTTTTGGGGCCAAGAAAATTCAATCTTGGCATGGAAACATTTTGAAGTACAGAAATAACAATAAAAATTATAAAATAAGAATAAAAAAAAAAGTTTAATAAGAGGACAGTTGTACAGTAACACAGAGCATATGCTGTTAGAAGTTGACTTGCTTAAGAAGCACTCATTTCACCAATAATATATATATTGGTGAACCGATATGGCTGTTTGAAATTGCTTCTTCAGAAATAATGGCTCAAATTTTCATTTGTTTGATTGGTTGGTAACGACAATTTAT
>JAJGRW010000625.1:344490-406067 GCA_025461045.1 Carex parvula | reverse complement strand
CTTCGGAAGAAAACAAACGCAATTGTAAGTTTTTATAATTTTCCTAATCAATCACAATATTACTGTACAAATATAGATGTTCTTTATCCTGCTTTTCGTCATTCTTTCCTTTGGAGCTAGTTATAATGGGTTACAAGGAAAATTGCTCAGTTAATTGACTGTAGAACTTTCGTTTTTACAGAAAGGTAGATCAGAAACTACACGTACGTAAAGAGGTTGATAAACTCTGCTATTGACACGCTTCTACAAGTCTTGTTGAGAACATAGACTCTGATTTTATGTAAGATGAATTTTGATTAATGTACCTATACCTATATTATAATCCCCTTGAATATTAAACAACTATATTTGTTCAATTCCTTTGTAGAGTGGAATTTGAGTCACTGAAAGTTGATGCTGGTTCTGATTCTTCTGCTTCAAGTGCTCCCAAGGAATCTTAATTATTCATGATTTCTGTGAGATTTTATGCAATTTCATTTTTAATTTTTATCTGTTTTGCCAGTTGGGTTGAACTTAACTGGCTTAGTTGACTCTTGTTAGCTGTCAAATTTTTAAATTTTATAATGGGCTCAAATTTACTGGCAAAATGACTCTGCCCATGGTTCAAACCTATAATGCTTTAATATTTTGGATCCACTTTTATCTAAATGTTTTAAGTTTTACGATAACTTTGAACTTGTCACATGCACTGTTCAGCGGTTCCTGAGTGCAGAAACCTTTTGACTTTGTCAACTGGAATATATACTTTAAATTGTTAAACCTTTGTTGGATAATAATAACTAACAGTCTGACCGTAGTATCTTTGTTTTCCTTTACATTAAATTACTTATTCTATTAATAGATACTCCAACCTATTCTATTAATAGATACTCCAACCTATTCTATTAATAGATACTCCAACCTATTCTATTAATAGATACTCCAACCTGCACCTATCATCCTTTGGTTCGTGAAGCAGAATATTTTTTTAACAAAAGATAATTTGTTGAAAAAAGGATGTCAAGGTGATGAGAAATGTGTCTTTTGTCAGGAACAGGAACAGTGGACCATCTCTTTACTACATGTACAGTATCTTATAGTATATGGCAGTGGATATCTTTACATAATGGGTTTAGTTTTAATTGCAGGAGTATACAAGATTTATGGATGATACAAGATTACAGGAGTATACAAGTTTTAATTGCAGGAGTATACAAGATTTATGGATGATACAAGATTACAGGAGTATACAAGTTTTTATATTGCATAATTGTTGGACTTGTGTGCAAGTTTGTGTAGTTCTTTTTTGTTTGAAGACAGTGTGTGCCTCTTTTGTTGGTATTGTGTAAGGATGTATGGGTACCAGTAAGTGTAAGTTTTTCTGTTCAAGGAAATCGGTGGGAATATTATCCCACTTATCTAAAAAAAAGTATGCACAAGTTCAAATTTATATATGCATATCTAAACTTTCATTTTGTTCCAAATTGCTAAATAAAATAAATAGATAAGTGTTTATTCGGTTTAAAGAAGCAAGCAATTCATATGACATAAAGACTTCATCTAAGTTGAAAGGAGTGCATTCTTAGATTTTGGAGTAATAAGTTTGAAAATGCAAACAAATTAATAATTATTAAAATGAATTTTGATTTTAAATCAGAACGCGTGATAATAGAGAAATCCTCTACAATGCACATGTGCCAATACTAATAATTGGAATATATTTATAATTATATATGAGTAAAATTAGGATGTTCTTAAGCTCATCAAATAATTAATGAACTTCTTTCCAAAATCTATCGGAATGACTTCAAATGACGAATCTAAACTATTGAAACTGATTTATTTTACGAGTGATTTGTTTACATATTAAATTTATAAATTTTGAAATTAATTTAGAATAAAATCAAGTGATAAAAAAATATATTCACAAGTTAATTTTAATACGTATATTTTTTATCTTTTTGACCGTTTAACTTTATGCTAAATTAATTCAAAAATTTATAAATTTAATATGTAAATACATCATTCATTCGTGAAATTTATTATTTTCAAATATTTGAATTCGTCGTTCGAAGCATGGTTCTGAGAATCGGCCGATTCCGTTCTGATTTGGCCGAGTCGAAATGGAATCAGCCATTGCCATTCCGAGTTTTGACCGAGTTACGCGGTTGGATGAGTTTTGCGGCGAAAATCGGCGTAATCAGCTGAGTTTTTGATAAAATCGGACTGATTCTCACGATTTGTTCAAATCGGCAGAGAGGGGGAGGTGAGAAGTTAGGGGGAATTTCACGTATACCCCTCAAAAACTTATAAATTACGTATTTCTCCCTTCAAAGTTTGAAATAACGTATTTCCCCCTTTAAACTTCAAATACTCACAAATTTACCCATTTTATTGTCTTTTTTATTAAAACTCATTCTAAATTTATAAATTACACTTTATTAAAAATATATAAAGCCCATCAGACTCAAATTTGAATCTGAACGGTTCATCTACCGTCTGAATTGCTTTTAGATATGTGTGTGCAAGATCAACACAAATCTTGATGCGAACACACATGCATATGAAGTAACATGCACAGATCTTAATGTGATGCACGTTGATCGGACGGTAGAGGAACCCTTCAGATTCAAATTTGAGTCTATGGGCTCTTATATGCTTTTAATAAAAGGTAAAATGGGTATTTGAAAATTTTAGAATGAGTTCTAATATAAAGACAATAAAATGGGTAAATTTGTGTATTTTTGAAGTTTAGAGGGGGAAATACGGTAATTTTGAAGTTTTTGAAGGGTATACGTGAAATTCCCCCGAGAAGTTACGATAACGAGTCTGATTTGGGGGCGAAATCAGCAATGGCAGAAGAAGAGGTCGCGGGCAATGTGGGTAGGCACTCGGGCTGCACTGTGGTTGGGTTAATTCGACATATTTGCAAAACAATCCAAAAAGAGAGTAAAATTGCTGGATGGGTAAAGATGACGGATATCTATAAAGCTTGAAAAATATGTTTGATAATGGCTTTAAATTTTATTATTCCTGACACAGTAGGCAATTAGTGATAAATTACTTTACTAAAGAAATTGAAAATAATTTACTATGAGCTGATCTAGTCAGTTCGACACAATTTCAAATAATAAATAAGTGTTTTCCAATTATAATTCTATATAATTTAAATTTTAAGAAATTTTGTTAATATACCTTTTATTGTTTATATATATATATATATTGCTTGGCTATTATGCTTATATAAGCATATGCCCACATATGCTTATAACTCATTTTTGTGTTTCCAATGTTCAAATGGTCGATCCGACCGTTCATCTTGTTCTCCATATTAATATGTGCTTGGAGACCAAATTTTACATTTTTCTGAATTTTTTTACTATTTATTAAGCCACTTTGAAAATTGCTAATCATATGGTCCAGAATTTTGTTGCACTGTTTTTACTGGTCACCCGGATCAGCAATTCAAAGTGGCTTAATAAATATTAAAAAAATTCCAAAAAATGTAAAATTTAGTCTCCAAGCACATTTCAATATTTAGAACATGTTGAACGGTTCGGATCGATTGTTTGGATTTTGAAATTGCAAAAACCGACTCGTTATAACTTCGGCCGAAGTTATGACGTTATGACATTAGCCGGTCTCTATATATATATATATAGCAAAAGCAAACAATAAAATGAGAAATTAACTCATTGTTCTTTCTTTAATATAAAGTATCTAATAAAGTCAAAATTAAGTTATAACATATCATTTAGATCATTCTAGTAAAGAAGAAATATTGTGAAATATATTACTCAACAATAATATAAAAATTAAAAAATATCTACAAATCATACAAACATAATAAGAAATATCATTTTCTTTTAAAAATCAGACTAACTTTTTGAGATAACTTACACAATATATAAATTAAAATTAGTAACTTTTTTTTGTTAATTTAGTACTCACCTTGCGGTGAAAAAAAATGTACTAGTCCCCAATAGCAATAGCAAGGTACCATGGTGGGCCCTCTCTCACTAAAAATTTAAGTTCAATATCTCTTTGGAGGCACATGACTAGTGTATTGATTAAACCCGGGCGGGTAGATTCGGACCGGGCAAACCCGTGACCCGGACCCGGACCGACCCGAACCCGACCTTAAAACCCGACCCGGACCGTCCTAACGGGTGGGCCGGGTTTCACTAGGGTCGGATGCGGTTTTCTGGGCGAAACCCGCCTATACCCCACCCGTTTCAACCCGTCTACCCGAACCCGACCCGGACCGGCCTAAACCCGACACCAAACCGGTCTAACCCGGCCGAACCCGACCCTAACCAGATCTAAACCCGGCGGGACCCTAACCCGATCTAAACCCGGGTCAACCCGTCCAAATTTGAAATATGCATGCACTTGGCAGTGCCTTAAATTGGCAAATTATCTCTAGATCTTCTGTAATGTGAATTTTGTGACTAGCACGGTGCAAACTAAACGATGATACTAAATATCAAATAACATACTTTCTGAGTTTCTGTACATTATAATTTAAAGAATAAAAGTAATGGTCAAGACTAAGCAAGCAAGCATATTGTAGCTTAACCATTTCATAATCAACCTAGTATTTTATTATTTCCGTTTTAACAATATAATTCTAGTTAGCACGGAATTCAGATTTTGCATTGTTAAACTGTGATAATATATAACCATGAGCAGATGAAGGTAGAGACCAAGGAACGCTAAGCAAACACTATAAAAATTGAAACTTTTCATTTTTGTTCTTTAAAATATCTAAATTTTATAATAAAAAAAATATACTGTTAGTCCTCTCATAAAAAAAAATATACTATTTGCACTTTCTAACTTAAAAATGAATTGTTATTATGTTACGTTATCATATTCTTTTGTCAAAATAAGCATTTATATGACTCATTCATATTTATATAATTATATCCTCCTTCCACTTATAATATTTGAAAGTTACAACATCTTACAATAATTTGATTTTGTTTTTTTCAAAGTCCAAACAGTCTATCCAAACCGCTCAATATGATATCTATATTTAAAATGTGCTTGAAGATCAAATTTACATTTTTTTGAATTTTTTTACTATTTATTAAGTATTTTACAAAACTGTTGTTTTCAGTGGTCCAGCATTGTCTAAAAACAACAGTTTTGTAAAATACTTAATAAACAATAAAAAAATTCAAAAATATGTAAAATTTGATCAAGCACATTTTAATATAGATGTCATATTTAATGGTTTGGATACGACTATTTGGACTTTGAAAATCACAAAACTAAATTGTTGTAAGATGTTGTAACTTTTAAATATTGTAAGTGAATCACTCCTCTCATATCATTTGTCTATTGATAATTTAAGAAAACAGAAAAAATATAACAGAAAGAAAAAACTAAATATAACATAATTTGATTTTTGAATATGTTGGATAGTTATATTTATTTTTAAATATGTTATATTTAGTTTGTAATAGGTTACATTTGAATATTTTGAAATATGTTAGATTTTCGATTTATTTTTGAATATATTAAATTTTATTTTGAAATTCGGATTTATTTTGAATAAGTTAGATAAATATGTTGGAACAAGTTATATTTATTTTGAATTAGACTTAGAATTTTAAAATTTGAATTATAAAATTTGAATTAGAACAAGTTAAATTTGAATTAGACTTATTTTTTTTAAAATTAGAGTTATATTTTTTTGTTCAAATTAGACTTAGAATTTTTTTTTTTTGTTGAAAATTAGAAATTCGGCAGAGTTATATTTTGCTGCCTCTTTTTTTTTGTTTCTTTTTCTTTTGAAATTTGGCAAAGGCCTCTTGCAGCCTTGCTGCCTTTTGAAATTCGGCAAAGGCAGAGGCTCTCTGGCTCTCTGCCTTGGGAATTTTTTTTTTTTTGTGAATTTTTTTTATTTACTTTAATTTAAATTTAATTTAGATTAGAATTCAATTTAGATTTAATTTAGATTTAGATTTAATTTACATTTAATTTAATTTATATTGAATTTAGATTTACATTTAAATAGGTTATATTAGACTTAGAATTTAGATTTAGATTTTGAATTAGACTTAGAATTTTAAAATTTGAATTAGACTTATTTTTTCTTAAATATATTTTTTAAATTTGATAGGTAGTGTCGGTATAAAATTCTAACCTCTTTTAATCTTTATTGTTATTTTTTTAAATTATAATTTCTAAATATTTCAATTGTTTCATTTTAAAGAATAATTACTAACAAAAAAAAAGTTAAAACTTCGCCTATGTTATTTTACATACCTGGTCCCAAGCCCGGAATAAAAGAGGAGGGTAACTTTTGTTTTTAAATCTATCGTTTTAAAATAATTCAGTTTTAAAGATAAAAAATAATTCGGTTTTAAACTAATTCGGTATTTCGGTTTTAGAATAATTTGGTTTTAAACTAATTTAATTTTAGAATATTTCGGTTTTAACAAAATTCGGTTTAACATAATTTGATTTTAAACAAAAATATATTGAGTTCAAATAAAAAAAAAGAAAAAAAATGAAAAAAAAACAGCCAAAAACGCCCAAACAAAACAGAAACAGAAAAAAAAAAAAAACGGACCGACCCGGACCGGACTGACGTCCCGACCCGACCCAACCCGCCCCGACCTAACCCGCCGGGTTTAGGCCGGGTAAGAGTCGGCCGACTCAAACCCCAACCCGACCCCCCTACCCGACTCAACCCGTTGACCCGGGCTAACCCGTGCCCGAGTCAACCCGGGGACCGGGCGGGTTTGGACCGGACCGACCCGCCCCGGACCGACCCGCCCCGAACCGTTTTCAAACCACTACACATGACCTCTATAAGTCTATATCAGTCATTAAAAGTTAATTTAATATTTTTGTAGGCACAATCACTTAGCATCTATATCAGTTATTAAAAAGTGATAAAACCATCTGCCACAAAAGGATCAATCTTTGTAGGCACATGGTCTTTTATTAAAGTGATAAATGATAAGAACATGTACTGTACTTGGTGTTTCATTATTTTTGTTTTATTCAAATTGTAGGAAAATCACTAAGCTTTTGCATTTAATTCAAATCAAAACAAAATGACCAATAAAATGAAGATTTTTAGGTAGCCAGGAATATATGTGCAACTCCATCAGCACTTACATTTGAGGATAACCCCTGATTGTGTTTCTTCAAAAATCTCACAGATCAAACAAACCTAACATAATGAAATAAGTAGAGCTTTTGATTATTGTGTATGTTTATTGGATGTATTGGAAATTTTGATTGTAGATTTTGTACTCAATTTCATTTCAAATTATACAGCCAAGTGTAAGCGGTTGAAAAATAGCTTAACTTCTTTTTAACATTAACTTGTCATATAAAAAATAATTGCATAACAAAATTAGGCATGACTCCATATTCTATCTATTATAATCGTAGAGATCTAAAATCAGATTTTAATAAAGGAAGCGACTAATTGTCCACAAGCTTCTTTCCTCAGTTTTTCTCTAAAAAAACTGTCATTTGATTTGCGCGAATACTGTAAAACTATGTAACCAATACTGTAACTTCAACAACAAATCATGTATAATAAGTAGTTTAAAAATCTAACAATCCAAGTTAGTTGGAAGTGGTCCCCAAGTTAGTTGCAAACAGTTAGCAACTTGCAAAAATACTGTACTTCCGGCTGTACTTGAAAAACTGACGGCTTCTAGAAGGTTTAAAAAACAAACCACTTCTCAAACTTGTAGTTATTTACAAATAACACCTAAAATTGTGCAAAATTATTTTTTTTGCATTAAAATTAAATTTTTTTTTTCGAAATTAAAATTAAAATTTTTTTTTTTCGTATTTTTTTTTTACGTAATTTTGACTTGCGCGAATACTGTAAAACTCTATAATCAATACTGTAACTTCAACAACAAATCATGTATAATAAGTAGTTTAAAAATCTAACAAGCAGTGACCCTTGGAAGTGGTCCCAAGTTAGTTGCAAACAGTTAGCAACTTGCAAAATACCTGTACTTCCGGCTGTACTTGAGAAACTGACGGCTTCTAGAAGGTTTCCAAAACAAACCACTTCTCAAACTTGTAGTTATTTACAAATAACACCTAAAATTGTGCAAAATTAATTTTTTGCATCAAAATTAAATTTTTTTTTTCGAAACTAAAATTTTAAAATTTATTTTTTATTTTTTTTACGTAATTTTTTTCTTCAATTATTAATATTTGTATATTGATCTATATTATGTAAAATAAGACTTACATACTGTAAAATTAGCAGATGCAACCCATAAAACTAACATATGTGAACTACAAAGACTTCAATACTATAAAATTAGCAGATGCAACTTATAAAACTAACAGATGTGAACAGCAAAACTTCAATACTGTAAAATTAGCACATGCAACTTATAAAACTAACAAATGTGAACTGCAAAACTTCAATACTGTAAAATGGACCCCTGAAACTATCAAAATAATATATACAAACTATAAAATTTCACTAATTACAAAATTAACTGTTCAAACTATAAAACTTCAATACTGTAAAATTCGCAGATGTAAACTGTAAAACTAACAGAAGCAAACTATAAAAATTACATGTGTGAAAGTTAGAGACATCTCGGTGATCAGATTGTAGACAAAGTACAAAATAGAAATTACACAGTCCATTGATCCTTCTTCCTGCTTTGGGCACACCTCTTTAATAATACCAACATCTTTCCAAGCATGTTTAGCTGAAAGAAAAAAATGATATCAACAAATTAATAAAAACTTGAAGTCTTAATTCTGAAAATCATTAGCAGAATCCTGAAAAAATAGTTGAATAACTATTGCATGAAACCTATAAATAAACTGATATATCCTATAAAACTATTGCATGAAACCTGAAAAACTATTGAATGAAACATGTAAAATAACTGATACATCATATAAAACTTTTGCATAAAACATGTAAAATAACTGATACATCATATACAATTATTGCATGAAACCTGTAAAATAACTGATATATCCTATAAAACTATTGCATGAAACTTGAAAAACTATTAAATGAAACATGTAAAATAACTGATATATCCTATAAAACTATTGCATATAACTTGTAAAATAACTGACATATCCTATAAAACTATTAAGTAGATCATGTAATAGTTTAATGCATTTCAAATTCTAATCCTGTAAATTATTGAAAAAATTCTGTAAAACAATGTATAGAAGACTTTAATCAGCAAAATTTACATGTCGAATAATGTAAATAAAAACAGACATTCAGATAATACGAGATATGTGAAAACAATTGCATATATCCTGTAAACTATTGCATATATCATGTAAAACTATTAAATAGATACTGTAAAATAAAGAAAAGAAAACACAATGCATAAATCATGTAAACTATTGAATATATTATGTAAAAATATTAAATCGATCCTGTAAAATACTCTACAGAACCTTTAAACCTGATTGATAGATCATATAAAATACTATATAGATCATGTAAACCTATTAGATAAATATTGAAAATTTAAATCAGAAAAATAAAATTTTTACAAAACTAGACCAAATCGACAGCTGATATGTTAGATCAGATCAGATCAGACTCTAAATATTACCAGATCGGATCAGGATCTGCTAGAAGCAGCGAATTGGTAGTGATATAGCACTACTATAAACATTGCATCGGCGGAGAGAAGCTTGCATCGGCGGATTAGTCAATCTAACTGTGCTCACATCAATCTGCCCCCCTTCAAGCTGCTGGACTGCTGCCACAAACATTGCATCCACTATTTTCTTTGTATCATCAGGGATATCTTTCAATCCTAAAAAATATTTGATATGTGTTGTCAAACTATGAACAGATCCTAAAAAATTCTATACATAACATTTAAATCTAACAGATAAATCCTGTAAACTAATAACTACAACCTGTAAACCTATTATATGAATCCTGTAAATTAAAATCAGTAAATAACTCACTGAATTTAGAGGTGACAACATCATCCTCGTCAGAGTCGTCATTTTCCGGCAGAATCTCCTCCTCCTCGTCATTATAATATATACTTAATTTATACCATTATCCTACCACAAATTACTAAAAGTTGTGTACAAAGAACATATTATTAATTAATTTCCATAGATGAACAACAATATACATAATTAAGTGCTCAGTACAGATTTTAATTAAATTCCTTCTAATACAAGTGAAAAAGGAAATAAGACACTTTAGTTCACAGCCATAGAATGCTGAAACACACTCGACCGAACAAAAAAGAAATAAAACGAAAATTGGTTTAAGCCAAAGCTTGCTACTGGTCATACGATTGAATGGTATCATCTTGCTTTACATATGGCTATAGGATCATATGATATGATGCTATGCATCCATCCCTTGTCTTACCACTATATAATTACCCCGACAGCTACAGCCGCACCTCTACCCTTCCCTCTTCTCTTTTCTCTACGCATACTATCACAAGAAAATTGAATCAGAAGACAGAGATAGTGTAGAAAGAAGAAATCAACTTAACTAGAAGCACATGAAGTCAACTAAAACAACTAATAATAACAATACTCCCTTCCCATCCCCTCTCAGTTACGAGCCGACGTACGTCCTTGACCCTCGTGCCACATCCAGCCCAGCCTCTGCACTATCAGCCGCCACCGGTGACCAGTGCCACATCACCCCGCCTTCAAATCCTCTTGACGAATCAGACACCCTTTCTTGGCTCCTTAATGAAAAAGTCAATCTTCCAGCACCTCTAATTCATGAAAAACAATTGCGCAAAACAATAATTAAAAGTAAAAAACAAAATAGAATGCCTCACTTCTCTTTGTCCGGGTAAAGCGCCTTGTACACCTCTCCCTTTCTCAATGGAGCCAAATCTGAATTAAAGCAACCAGATGACTTTAATCAAAGTTCAAGTTAAAAACATGCATGTTAAATACAGCAAGCATGATGTGCAGTTCCCTTGATAATTGTATATAGTTTTAAGTTGAGATCTAAGTATTTCCCATTGTGATTAAAGGACTTGATTTTACTACAACTACAAATCAGTATTCCCTACATTAAAATGTTAGTATTGGCAAGTTTTGATGTGTCCAGTTATAGTGTATACCTTTTAGATCAAAATGATTTACAAAGATGCTATTATAAACAGAGAAAGAGAGAAAAAGAGAGTACCGATGGAAGAAAAGTTCTCTGCAACTCTTAGAGCTTGATTGGATACACAAGACATGGCCTCTTCTCATTTAATTAATGCAGCAATATCTCATAAAAAACAATTGAAATATGAAGCAGTCACGTCTCAACAATTTCTCCAACAAATGTACAAAATTATCAGTCAAACAATTCATCGAACACCTTGTGCGCACTACATAGAATACATGGAAACCTGCATCAGAGAACACCTAGTGAGCAACTTATTGTTGACAGAAGCACTATAGGAACATTATATACAATAATAAATTGAGATATGAAGCTCCCAAGGTTTCTGGCCCCGGCCAGAAAATCCTTGTTTTTGCATCTTAAACCCTAAGATACACGATTTCCTCACTGAAATTGAAAAGAAGTACAATAAAATGAAGTGTGAATAAATAAATATGCATATAAACTCTTCAATTACAAGAGAACATTGCTCCAGTACTTCGACCAGCGTGGGTCTCCTTCGTAGTCGTACACCGCCGCTGTCGCCCGTTTGGCACTGCTGGGACCTTGCTTGAACGGGATCAGTGCCATCTGTAGAGAGATAAAGGGTGTAGCGGGCAGAGAGAGAGAGAGCTCCGATCAGTGGTGCCCGGTCCGATCGGTGGTGCCGCGCCCGATTGAGATCAGCAGAGTGGAGGCATTCGAATTGGAAATTTGTTTGGGGAGAGATCTGGAAATGAAGGAGGATGGGGATCAGAAATTTTAAAAACGATTAAATCGCCTTAATGGAGAAGGGAGGTTTATCCAAGTAGTGTCGGACCGTTAAAATCCGTTAGAAGTGCGTTGAAAGCGCGTCGGGGATTTTCCGGGGATGGAAGGTAGGGGAACGGTACCTTTTCTCTTTAATAAAATATTGCATTAGAATTAAAGAATATATGTATATGACATATACCTATATATGAGTTTATACTAAGAAAACAATTTCTGTTTAAATGTCCTAAATTATTGTCTAATTGGGGTATAAATAAAACTTAGAAAAAGCCATCAACTTTCCAGTCACATAAGACCTTACCAAAGTTAATTAATTGGTTCAGCACAATATAGATACAGTTCAAATATGCACGAGTAATAGGAACAAAATGGTTTTGTACATATATTTCGAATCCAACATATACAGAAGATTAATTTTAGTACTATTTTTCTAGAAAAGCTAACATGAAATGTTACACTACAAAATACTTAAAAAGAAAATCAGTAATGGAAGTTACGAAGTATTCTAATCATATATTTTAATACTATTACACAATACTTAAAAGATACAGTTCAAACATACACGAGTAATAGGAACAAAATGTAGTTCGACCTGATTCCGACTCAATCAGCAAGCAATTCCAGACAAGGGCAATGAAATATAATACCTTACCCAATATACAGAAGATTAATTTTAGTACTATTTTTCTAGAAAAACTAACATGAAATGTTACATTACACAATTCTTAAAAGAAAATCAGTAAAAAGTTACGAAGTATTCTAATTATATATTTTTCAGCTCTTTCCAGTTATAACTTGCCTCACTAGCAAACCTCAAAACACCTAAACTAGTATTACAAAAACTTGATATCTCCCTTTGAAGATCCTAAACAATTTAAGGAGATTAACATAAAAATCAAAACACATATTATGAAGATTTCAAATATCAGCATTGTTGGTAACCTCCCTCTCCTGTAATACTATTGCTTCCAATGGAGTTAGGCCTTCAACGGGAATCCCCTTCAACTGAATTCTGGAGGTCTGATAAAGTTGTCCCTATAATTGGATGGCTGATGTTCTCTTTTATTTCTTTCAAAACGGAGGGGCAATCTATCATTAATTGCAAAAATTCCTCGGTTAGCATCATTAAGGCCAGAGTTTTGGGGTCAGCAAGACAGTCTAAGCAAGCATGTCTGAGCAGATCACACTTATGCCGCTCAGCTAAAGCTAAGAACAGAACAACATTATCGATATCACAGATTTCTTCAAGTAAGATATCTTCACAGATGATCTTCAACTGATCAATTAAATATTGATCTGCAACTGGAAGTAGTTTCTGAACCAACATGGTACGTGAAAGCTGCTCACCGTAATTAGCAAAAGGTTCTTCTATCTCGAAGAAATTATCGGTGTATAAGTAACGAAGCAAAGCCCTGAAAATCTCTGGTTCCATGTCTTCCACTTTTATATGCTCTGTCGGTTCAGTTTTTCTCATGTCACCAAAAAACTTCGCCCGAAAATATGGTGATCTGGCGGCCAAGATACACTTATGAGCTGAAAACAATTCCTCTTTCACATTAAATGTAACATCCGCCCCTTCTCCGCTTTCTAGGAGTTTACCAAGATCTGAACGTACTTTCCATGTAGGGGCCTCACGAAAGGGGGGCCGCACGTGCTGATTGACCGATGATTTAAAAACCCGCAATGTGCATCTGATTGTCAAGCTGTCATTATGCATATATGATGGCAACTCCTTGTTGCTAATGAAAAATCCATAACCGCACTCTGTGTTCTTACCTCCAAACATGTAAAGCACATTATCATGTGGTGTCATGACAGAAGGTTTCCCTTGTTGGTCTAGTAGGTCAAATCGGATCTTTGCCCGCACGCCATTGCCTTCGCTCAGTTGCTCGATGAAAATTGAAGAGTGCTCATTATAGTATTGCGGGTAGAAATTGATGGCCCAGTTGTGATCGCCAACCTCGAATGGTGCTGATTGGATGGGATCATTACACTTCTTTTCTAACAATAGTGAGTATCCTGTAACTTTAAATACATGCGATCCTTGAACTAGCTCGTTTATGCACACTGAAACAGATTGTTTCCCTTTTCTCATGTTTTCCATATTTTCTCCTGTGTACATTTTTTAGAAGGAAGGACACAAACAAAAAACACAAATTTATTAGTTTTGTAAAAGATGGCATATGAATTGAAAATATTGAGATTTTGCATTTTTCATTTTCAAAGTATGCACAAATACTTTTTAGTATTTTATTCCTGTTATTTTTAGGATTGGAAGGAGAATTTCAATTCAACAAAATATAAACCAATTTTTTTTTATGTAGATTAAGAGAAGAATTACTTATATTGACAAAAGTGGTATCTAAAATTAAATATTGGTTACTAATTATAAAATATGCCTACAAGTTATTCTGCCTAGATTTTGAATGACATAATAGATCTTTGGTTAATGAATTTCAATTATGCAAGACTTAAGAAACATTAAGAACTTTCAATACACATGCACGATTTCTATTATTTTATTTTCTTCTTTATGTAAGTATGCACAAATTTATATTTTTTTGTGTTTCCTATTTTATCTTTTTTTTTAGAATTGAAGGTGAATTTTCCTTTCAACAAAATATAAACAAGAAGTTTTTATGTAGACAAAAGAAAAAGAAAATTCTGATGAAAAAATCAAACTTATAACAAATGCATGTCAATTTAATAAAAAATAAATCAAACTTATAACAAATGACTGTCAATTTAATAAAAAATAACAAGTTTCAAGTGGAGGAAAGAAAAAATTCTGACTAAAAGCTAAAACAATAAAAATTATTGAAGAACTCACCTCTGAAATCTAATAGTTGTTTTCTGGACTAAAATCAAAATCACCTTTCTTCACAAATTCACTCTACGTATCACCAATGGAAGGCTACTTGATCATTCTATCCACTTATATAGAGCTTTATACGCTAAAAATATAAACTCTTTTCAATTCATTTTTGGTTAACTTTTGATAAAAATACTATAACCAACTTTAAGCAGGTAGAAAATAACAACTCTTTCCAAAATTAACTTGTCATACCAAAAATAATCACATAACAAATTGGAAATGACCCCAAAAAGCTCTAATTTTTGTCCAACCCTATTTTATCAATTGACTTACCCAAATAAGGTTATAAAAAAAATCAATGAATTGGTTTATTTTGTGATATAAAAAATCAATCTTTCTAATTCTTTAAAAAATATTTAACATATTTATTAAAAAAATTCAGATTTTCTCCCTAATTTTATAGCACTTTCAACCCAATTATAAATTGTCAGTAATAATGAACAGTATGAAATGTATTTTGATTTAACAAATCAGTACACCAGTATTATTTTGACTGCTTCATAAAGATCATAAAAATTACTGTTTCTCATTGTTATAACATTTTTTAGTTACTTGTATTTTGATGGTATCACGTGTAAATTAATATAGAGAAAAAAAGACAAAAAATTCTATAATTGTCAGAATGATTGATTGGAATAAAATATAGCTTGAAGACAGACAAGTTCAACAGACAATATAGCAAAAGCAAACAATAAAATTAGAATCTCATTGTGCTCTCTTTAATATAAAGTATCTAATAAAGTCAAAACTAAAATTGTAAAATTTCATGTAAGATCATTCTAATAACGAAAAAAAATGTTAAGAAATATATTGCTATAATCAGAAATACATAATAATAAAGATCATTTTCTATAAAAATCAGACTATTTTATGTGAGATAAGTTACAAAATAAATTAAAATTTAGTACTCACACTTTTGCCGTGTAACTTAATGACATCCCAAAATAATGTTAGCCATTTTATTTTTAGAAAGCATCATCCTTGACAGATGGCTCATTCACCTTTACATTCAAATGCCTCCTTTTAGAAAGAAAAAAAAACATAGATGCATTTATTGAATTCTCAATAACTCTCTAGTTCTTACAAAATAATTGTAAAAGCCCCAATAGCAAGCTACCATGGTGGGTCCTCTCCTACAAAAACTTAATTAATAAATATAGTTTTTAAGGCACATGGCCTCTATACGTAAAAACCCGACATTTTTACTAATATCCAAAGTTTAATACAAATTAATAAATATACCCGCAGTTCAAGGCAATATCGAAATATACTCAAGCCGGCCATTTTCTGGCCGGCCATGTACCTTCCCTAAGCCGGCCAGAAAATGGCCGGCCATGTACCTTTTTTTTTTTTTTTTTTTTTTTTTTTTAGAGAGAGAGACACTATGATGATCAAAATATTGAAATCAAATTTGAAATTTTTGTTTAAATTATTTGTTATATTACTTCTTTGAGGAGGGATCAAGTTACAACAACTATTTTTTTCATTTTCAAAGTCCAAATCGTCGATCCAAACCGTTCAACATGATTATCTAAATAAAATGTGCTTGCAGATCAAATTTTACATTTTTTTGAATTTTTTTACTATTTATTAAGTATTTTACAAAAAATAGTCATATTCAGACCATTGAATTTTGTACCCATCTTAATAAATAGTAAAAAAATTCAAAAAAATGTAAAATTTGATCTGCAAGCACATTTTATTTAGATAATCATGTTGAACGGTTTGGATCGACAATTTGGACTTTGAAAATGAAAAAAATAGTTGTTGTAACTTGATCCCTCATCTACTTCTTTTGATGTATAATTAGCATATTTATACTAAAATACGCTAGAATACTTGAAATTATGTTGAATTACACTATATTACAATAAATTATGTTCAATTATACTAAATTACGTTAAATTACAATAACTTCGCTAATTATGCTGAAATACAGTAAAAAAACACTAAACTACACAAAATTACGCTATAGTAGACTGATTTTGCTCATCTTTCATGAATCATAAAAAATAGTAAAAAAATTTCAAAAATAGTAAAAATTGGTAATCTGCAAGTTCATTATGTAACTAATTTACTGAGCTACTTGGATTGAATGATAGAAATGAAAATCTTAATCGGAAACTTCAACTCAAGTTTTGAGGCTCTTCCCTTTGTTTTCTGGCGATTCTGAATTTTGAAATCCATCATAGATGGTTCAGACGCATGCGCATTTTCGCAAGCTTTCCGAAAAGTGCTCATTTGCTGAAATCGGACACTCGAGCGCCGTTTTATGACCGTTTGAAGTTTTATCGTTGTTTTTCTCCTTTTCAGTGAAGATATCGTCCCTATTCATATCGTATTTTAGCGTAATTTACCGTATTTTAACGTAATTTAATGTAATTTAACGTAATTTAACATAATTTAGTGTTATTCAACATAATTTCAATTAATCTATCGTATTTTAGTATAAATATGCTAATTATACATCAGAGAAGTAATATAACAAATAATTTAAACAAAAATTTATCGTATTTCAGAGTTAGATTTCAATATTTTGATCTTCATAGTCTCTCTCTCTAAAAAAAAAAAAAAAAAAGAGGTACATAGCCGGTCAGAAATTCAATGGTCTGAATATGACTATTTTTTGTAAAATAGTAAAAAAATTCAAAAAAATGTAAAATTTGATCTGCAAGCACATTTTATTTAGATAATCATGTTGAACGGTTTGGATCGACGATTTGGACTTTGAAAATGAAAAAAATAGTTGTTGTAACTTGATCCCTCCTCAAAGAAGTAATATAACAAATAATTTAAACAAAAATTTCAAATTTGATTTCAATATTTTGATCATCATAGTGTCTCTCTCCCCCTAAAAAAAAAAAAAAAAAAAAAAAAAAAAAAAGGTACATGGCCGGCCATTTTCTGGCCGGCTTAGGGAAGGTACATGGCCGGCCAGAAAATGGCCGGCTTGGGTATATTTCGATATTGCCTTGAACTGCGGGTATATTTATTAATTTGTATTAAACTTTGGATATTAATAAAAATATCGGCGTAAAAACCCTCTATCACAAAAAGAAAATTTAATCTTTGTAGGCACATAGACATAGCCTTTTATTAAAGCAATCACTGATAAGTGATAACAACAGATACTGTACTTGGTCTTTTATTATTAACTTCCATTTGAGAAAAGAGAAATTGTAAATGTAAATATGGAATTGATGAAGGAAGAGAAAGTCTGAGAGAGTTTAGTTAGTGGGACCCACAAGTCAGATGGAAGGGAGAGTTACTCAAGTCGTCAAGTGATTTTGAAATTAAAAAATTTAAACATTTTTTTTACGTCTGCTACATATATATATAGAGGAGGAATCAAGTTACAACAATTTTGAGTTACAACAAAGTTACCACAATTATTTTCTACATTTTGAAATTTCAAATCGTCGATCCAAACCGTTCAACATGATCTCCACAATAAAATATGATTCCAGATCAAATTTTACATTTTTTTTTGAATTTTTATACTATTTATCAGTGTTCTAAATAGCGCGCTATAGCGGCGCTATAGCGCCGCTATAGTGTTTTTGGACCCTAAACGCTAAGCTATGGCATGAAATACGCTAATTGCGCTACAGCCGCTATAGCGGTAATAGCGGTCCGCTATAGCGCATAGCGTGTAGCGCGCTATTTGCGCGCTATGCATATTGGGCTTTTTTAGACAATTTATATGGGCTTAAATAAAGATCCATAAAATTATTTTGTATAGAAAAAAAAATATAATGAATCATGATCTAAAGATATTTTGTATAGAAAAAGATCGATAGTTTATGATATTATTATGGATATTTTGAACCATGGACTTTTGTACTAGTTCAATATGAATATTATAATTTCTTAATTAATTTGGTGTTATTTATTGTTCTATGAAACTTTAGATAATGTTAATATATAGTACAAATATATAATATAATTTTTGTAAAAAAAAAAAAAAAACGCTATTGGAATAGCTTCCGCTATAGCTTTTTTTGTAGCCTTCCCGCTATGACGCTATAAACGTTATTTAAAACATTGCTATTTATTAAGTATTTTACAAAAACTAGTCAAATTCAGACCATTGAATTTGTACCCATCTTAATAAATAGTAAAAAAATTCAAAAAAATGTAAAATTTGATCTGGAAGCACATTTTATTGTGGAGGTCATGTTGAACCGTTTGGATCAACGATTTGGAATTTCAAAATGTAGAAAATGGTTGTGGTAACTTTGTTGTACCACAAAATTGTTGTAACTTGATCCCTCCTCATATATATATATATATATATATATATATATATATATATATATATATATATATATATAGGGTCCGGCTAATTTGCTGCCGGCAGCATTCTGGACAGCTGCTGCCGGGGGCATTTCGGCCATTTCTGGTGTTCAAACAACAAATTTTTTTATATAGATATTCAATCTATATTAAAATCTACTTGGAGACCAAATTTTACATTTTTTGGAATTTTTTTCTATTTATTAGGCCACTTTGAAAATGGCTGATCCGGGTGAACAGTAAAAACAGTGTTTGAAAATTCTGGATCATGTGATCTGGAATTTTCAAAGTGGCTTAATAAATAGTAAAAAAATTCCAAAAAATGTAAAATTTGGTCTCCAAGTAGATTTTAATATTTAGAACACGTTGAACGGTTCGGATCGGCTGTTTGAACACCAGAAATGGCCGAAATGCCCCCGGCAGCAGCTGGCCAGAATGCTACCGGCAGCAAATTAGCCGGACCCTATATATATATATATATATATATATATATTAAAATAGATAAAATGAGAAATTTATAAATTTAAATGAGTTCTAAACTTCTTTTCTAAAGGTAATAAATTAATTTTGTAAGTTTTAAGAAGTTAAAACGGTAAATGAAATTCCTCCTTCATTTATGTACATCTTGTGTGGGTTGGGTGCATATCCTCTGGCCTCTGCGGTACCGCATCTAGTAGAATGAACTTCAGCCTAGGCAAAATAATTTTGATGTCTATTTGAATTATAGGGGTCCACTTTGAGATTCGTTCCAGATTAAAAAGAACGATGCAGATCTCATTACACCGTAGGGTACTGTACTGGATGTTTTGATCTGAACTCGTGTGGGTTAGCGGGCTCTGCATGGGCTCGTTTAATTCCTTTTCTATAGCTTTCGTTGTTTTCCGATGGGCCTTCTTTTTGTAAATGCATGGCCTTGTTTTGAATTGGATGGAGAATTTGAGATGCTCTAACCGACACAGACTAAAACTAGTAAGAACTAAGAATTCATACACCTTAGGTCCTTAACTCAAATTTTTTAGTTCAGATCCGAACCGTCCGATCTGCTTTCGCACGAATATTAAAGGCCTCCTTGCATTCCATCTCGGGCCGGATTGGCCGTGATTCTGATCGGACGGTCAGGTAGAAAGGGGTAGAAGCAAGAACCGGACTCAAAATTTGTGTCAAGAGTACTGAACTGATAGGTTATCTGTAATCGGTTCAAGTTACTACTTGGTAATATCTCTTTTTTCATTCTTTTTTTTAACCTTTCTATTTCCGTTCAATTGTTAGTTTATGAACTTGAAAATCAGTGATTGGGGGCTGTTGTGATTGAATTAAATATGTGCAAATTTGTGTGATTGCACAAGATTATGGAATTTGAAGTTAGGAGTAATGAAATTTAAGTAAATTAAGAGAGTAGAAAAAAGAAATATAGATATATATATAATTAGATATATTGGATGGGACTTAACTTGTAGAAAATAATACCAATTTCATTTCACCTTGTTTAGAGAAAAATAAAAGAATGTTTGATATTAGCATTCTTGGTGACAATTAAACAATCAAACAACAAAATATATAATGTGCTAAAAAGTATTGGGCCCATCACCATACATTGACAAGTATTTCTTCTTTCCCTTTGTGTTCTGATCTGAACATGATGATTTGAAAACAAACCTAAACTAGTATTTCCAAAACACCTTAAACTAGTATTCCCAAAACTTGATATCTCCCTTACAAATTGAAAATCATAAACAATTTAAAGATCCTAAACAATTTAAAGATCATTTATTAACATAGAAATCAAAACACATATTATGAAGATTTCATATATCAGCATTATTGCGCTAGGCACTCATCAGTGCCGGCACCAGTGGTATCTGCCTCTCCTGTAATACTATTGCTTCTAATGGAGCTAGGCGTTGAATGAGAATCACCTTCAACTGAATTCTGAAGGTCCGATAAAGTTGTCCTTACAATTGGATAGCTGATGTTCTCCTTTATATTTTTTAAATATATTTCATAAGTTTTATTTTTATTTTTTGTAGTTGAAATTGACTAATTAAATTAGGATAAAACTCAAAACCCTGAGCTGTATTGGTATTCACAACCAATACTTTTTGTATATTTTTATTGATTTTCCTCAAATATCTTATTTTATTATAGTTTAATAAAATTGTACAAAATATCATTATATGGTAAAGACTTAGTTTTTCTCAACTTCTCATTTTTTTATTAACATATCTATCTTCAACTCAATTTTTGTGAAACCTATATATATCTATCGTTCAAGCTAACATATATTATATAGATGCATATCATCAAATTTGTGTGATTGAAACAAATTATATGCACAACTAATAAATGAGTTACTCTTGTTGGCATTATATTTGACTGTTTACTTTTGCATGAACGGGCTACATTAGATAGTGTATGCATGGAATGCAATTTGTTTGTATTGGCACATTATTTTCATTGTTTTTCTTTGACACGTGTATATTTTTCCTGAAACTCAGCCATGAATTTTGTGCCTTACAACCCGTTCCATATAGAAAGAATCTACCAAATTTAACCTACAAATGTAATAAATATTATATTCCAACACATCAATATTCTGGAGAGAGATGCATATATAGAGTGGTCTGGATTCCTAATGTAATTTAAATTTGGGAAATTTTATAGTATCCCATCAAAATATTAAAAATAATTAATTTTCCCATCAAAACATTCAAATTTCTTATTTCTCCATTTTAAATTAAAATCCTTTCTCTTTTCTCCAGTTAATTAAATCTGAAATTTTAACTTTGATTTTGACATTTGATTTTATTTAAAGTTGAATACCTATTTTGCCCCAATCTTTCCCCACCCATCTATTTTTAACTGCATCCACCAATTCCTCCCAATTAGGGGTGTTCATTGGATCCGATTTAGTCGGTTTGGAACCGAATCGAATTAGTTTGAACTAAATAGTTCGGTTTTTTCGGTTTAATGGTTCGGTTCGGTTTGAAAATTTTCAAAACCAAAATAATTGAACCGACCAAACTTTTATATATTATGAATTTGATCCGGACCGCTCCAGTTTATTAATCATTTACTTTATATACTTCAGTTTATTTCTTAATATTTCAGTTTATACTGAAAGTCCCTCACTATTTCCTTCGTTCATCCCTCTCAGTGTGACGTTGATTAGAACAACATCAGCCCAAAGGCACCATCCGCATCTATTTTATTGCACAAACATGACGTGTCGAACATACGTGCTGGTATTTACGGTTAAGAATACGACATGGTCTGTTAGACGTGTCTTGTCAAGATGTATCCGTACAGTGTTTTTAGTGTTTTTAGACGCATTATATCCTAAATTTTTTAAAATCGGGTTTAAACACCACACATTTAGACACGCACAAGGCATGGAACGTCTAGACACGTTCTAGACACGCACAAGAAGAGTACTGGGTTTTCATTGAAAAGGAGCAGATTTTTTCCTGTCATTCAAATAAACCAATAAAGGTGTGGCAGCCTCTGATTGGCTCACAAACGGCACGCCTTTTTTGTTTTTATTGAATTCCAAGCACGGTCAACATATTTAGCTCTGGTTTGTGTGCCCAGTTTGCACCAAAAGTATTCAGTAATGTTACATACACCCAAAAATGTATTTTTTATTTTTAAAATATTTAGTCAGACCCAAAATAATACGGAAAAGATAATCTCAGACGAAAAAATAAATGAGGAAAACAATATATAACTTATCAAAATATTAACTTTAATTTATTTATAATTTTTTGGATATTGTTCTATATTTTTAAGACATCTTTATATATTTTTAAACCAACAAATTAACAAAAAAAATTCAAAACAAAATAAAAAGTCACCGCCTACCTACCAGCAGGCCACATCAAAACACATCTTATCAAGACATGCCGTGCTAATAGACGTGTTGTGTTTTTCTCTAGTACTGTACGACACAACACGTCTCAAAATTTCGACATATTAACATGACACGACACATGTTCCGAACACGCCGAAACTCAGCACGACACGGTTTCAACACACTACCATACCAATGAAGTAATGTATCACTTACCCATTGCAGATGAGATGAGCTTATCTAGGCTGTCAACGAGTCAAAGAAATAATATATACCAAAGAGTGAGGCTACGGTGCTATGCATATATAGCACGGATTGGGTCCGTGCTACGGCTCAAAATTTGACTTTTTAAAATTCTAATGGTCAATCCGAACCGTTCAACATGATTATAAAATGAATATGTACTTGCAAACCAAATTTTATATTTTTTCGAATTTTTTTACTATTTTTTTGAAAATCACTTGATCTGAACATTGTGAACCATCCAAAAACAATCTATCTAAAAAAGTAGTAAAAAAATTCGAAAAAATGTAAAATTTGATTTGCAAGTACATATTAATTTTATAATCATATTGAACGGTTCGGATCAACCGTTAAAATTTTAAAAAATTAAATTTTGAGCCATAGCACGGACCCAATCCGTGCTATGCATGGCACCGTAGCCTCACTCTATATCAAATACACATCCTTCTCCAATTTCGTTGACATTTCCCTCCGTGACACCCGCTCCCATGCCAAGTGTCCTCTCTATTACTGTAAAAGATTCTCTTCACTTTACGGTTTGAGATTAACTCTGATTTGGACTGACGGAGGGGCAGTATTATTGAGCTTTGAGATTCGTGCCAAGTTAAACGGTCCAGATCAAGTAATTGTAAAAGATTTCCCTATTACAGTACCCGGGGAATTCACATCACCACAGGTTACCTGATCCAAAGCAAATTATGATTGGATGGTTCTTTTAACATGACACGAATCTCAGAATAGACCCCTACAGTCTCCATAGACACCGGATTGAGTTTGGGTCAGATAGAATTAATCTGGACCGTCCGTTTCAATTTGCTTGAGTCAGGTACCTGGGAGGATACGGATCCGTATCCGGGAGGATCTGAATTCCTCCCCATGTGACTCATTTATACATTTTAGTGGCATATTCTTCAATGCATCCAGCTAAGGTAGTATCCGAGTGAAAAACGCTGGAAAAACAACTACCCTTGAATTTCAAAACTGGTTGATCGGGTTTTTATAATTTGCCCGGCCCCATCACCATGGCCGGCGGTGGTGTGGGGGAGTTGATTGCCTTGGCCGTGGTGAAGGAGCTAACCCGCAAGCTGGGTTCACCTCTTGTCAAGGAGATGAGCCTGCTGTGGAATTTCAAGGACGAGTTGGACTACACTAAGGCCACTCTTTCAATGCTTCAGGTTGTGCTCCGGGATGCCGAGAATCAATCTGCTAGGGATAAGACCGTTCGCGACTGGCTCAAGAGCTTAAAGGCTGTCTCGTACGACCTTGAGGATTTGTTCAGCCGCTTTGCAGTAGACGTCCCCAGTAAGGTCAGCTTTGGATTTTTTTTTTCTTTCCTTTACATCTCTGATGATTGAATCGTTGCTGTAGCGGCTCACATATTCAACTTGTTACTATTATTAGTAAAGTTAGGAAATATTAATTAATAAGCTACAAAAAAAATGTCTTATCAATATACATGCAGTACATCCAATCAGATAATTGGAAATTGTACATTATCTCCTAGAGAATAGAGTAGGTCCGATGCCCATCGGACCTACTTTTAGTTTTAGGTTCAACGAGCATGATGACCGTCCGATTTAATTTAAGATTTGTGCGCACAAAAATTGAAACATACATGCACGAAGTTTAAAGCGTTCTACACGAATTCTTAAAGCAAATCGACAGTGATTAAACCCATCGAACCAGAGTAGGTCCGATGTCCATCGGACCTACTCTCAAGTCTATCTCCTACCTGCAATCTCTACCTAGGTCGTTGCTTCTACTATGGTACCAAGTTGGTACGCAATTGCCTAAAACATCACATAAGCAAAAGGAGAGAACCCAAGTATCATCAATCAATTTGGTCTTGTCCAAACTCATGGTCCAATACCAGATCTTGATCTCTTGGTACCACTTAGCTGGTATTGACCTGCAAAGGAAGCTCTAGAGCATCAGTAGGTAAAACTACAGATAATTTAAAGTATGAATCATTTTTTCTACTTTTACACCAAAATGCAGTTAAGGAAATAATTCTATGCCCTATAATTCTCAAAGATTTTGCAGTTCCACCCCTAAAACAAATTGTATTTCTATTTGGCAGCCGCTGCCAAGGTTTTAAAAAAATATATATTATTATTTCTTTCAAGCCAAATGGACCATAAAACTGCTGCTCTAATCACCTACATGTCTTTAAGTGGAATAGATGCATCAATAATCCATAATTTTTCTATAGTAGTGCATTTAATAGCAAAATTATTATAATTAGCTATCCAAGACCATAAGAACAAGAGACAAACAAATGTTCTATTGTTTGAGAGTTACCACAAAAAACACAAGAAATGTTGCCATCCTCTTTTAACTAAATTGGCTTTAGTTCGAACCACTAGCGGAGCCACTAGCATTGAATGGGGGTCAATGGACCCCCATTTTTTTTTTATAATTTATGATTTTCTATATATTTTAGAGTAAAATGCTATGAATACAATAAAATTGACCTTCATTTACAACATGAAAATTTATATGATTGATCTCCATATCTTGGAAGTCTGGCTCGACCCCACGTTAGAACCATGTTTCTTTTGACAAGCCAAAGAAAAATCTTAATTTTTAAAGGGATTTTTTTATTTCCATATGGAATCAAACTCCTTATTTGAAATACCCCCAAATTCAAGCCAATTGTATAAAGATTTAACTGTAAATCTACCATCTACCGTCCATCTCCAAATGTTTTGATCTTGTTTTGATAGGAGACTAAAAGAAGAAGAGAATTGTTGTTTTAGTAGATTCCATTCTTGAAGATAGACGCATACTATTATTTTTTAAAAGATCAGCAACCAAAATATTTGGCGAAGAGGTAATCTGAAACAAATTAGGATACACACATTTCAATGCACATTGACTTGTCCATCTGTCATGCCAAAACAAAGTATTGAATCCATTTCCTACAATCTTATTTAATCAATTATTTTTTCAGATCATGTAAACTAGTACAAATCTTTTCCGTAAAATTATCTTGTAACTTTGCACATAGTGATTAGACGTCATTATATCAATTGAGATCTATATCAAATTGAGATCTATATCTTTTAGGTCTAATTTCCTATGTAAATCAAAACCTAAATAAGATTACATACTACCTTTTCTGTACTACTCGTTTATATTGGATTACCAGCATATATTTTGTTTGTCAGTTTCCTCTCATTTTCTATTAGTGTTTTCTCACATTTGAATTTATGTACAATTAATCTTGATTGAACCCAAATTATCAGAACGGTTCATGAATCAGGTTCAAACTGGTGGATCTTGATCCAACCTGGTCTGTTCGACGAGTGTTTAGATGTGCAAGAAATTAATTAAAAGTACTCGAGATTAGTTAAAACCATATGCTCCAAAAACTTTCCAAATCTAAATGTCATATTCGTCTATACTTCCTCATTTTTGTCACTGGGAATTACTTTAAGCACCTTGTGAAGAATCTTTCACTAGTCAGATATCTGGGCTTTCGTTGTGCAATGCATCTAAGATTTGGTTTTTCTTTTGCATCGATGGCAGATTCCACACATATCAAAACTGTATCTAGCTCATAAAATGAAGAAATTGAGAACAAAATTGGACAAAATAGCATCATTGAGAAGCAAATTCAACTTTAAGGAGGAAACATCTTCCAATCAATTGGATGAAATCAAGAAAAGGCAAACTTTCTCAGAAGTTGACGACAAGAGAATAAGAGGGAGGGCTAAAGAGAAAGAAAAATAATGAGGATGCTATTGGATATGCATCTTGAAGAAGATATCTCCTTCATCACCATAGTTGGCCTTGGTGGTCTAGGAAAGACAACCCTGGCCCAATTAGTGTACAATGATGGGAGAGTGAAAAAGAACTTTGATTTAAGAGCATGGGTTTATGTGTCCATGGATTTTGATTTGAAAAAAATTGGCGAAGCTATAACATCACAGATTAAACAGGAGCGTTGTGATTTTAATGACCTTCAATCTGTAAGGAACTCTCTTGAAAGAATACTCAATGACAAACGATGCCTGATAATTTTAGATGATCTATGGAGTGAGGATGTGGATAAGTTGAATGATTTGAAATTGATGCTGAAGGGTGGGAGCAAAGGAAGCAAGATTGTCATAACCACCCGAAGCCAAAAAATTGCTATGCACATGGGTGCTGATTGCCTTCACAGGCTGGAGTTATTATCAAATGGTGACTGTTGGTACTTAGTAAAGGAAAGAGTTCTTAGTAATGGAAATGATGAAATTAATTTAATTCAAGAAGAAACAAAAGAAGAGATTGCAAAAAAGTGCAATGGAGTTCCCTTAGCGGCTAATTCGCTCGGGAGCATACTGTCGTTTCCAGGAGAGCTTGACAAGTGGTTATCTGTCAGAAACAGTGATACATGGGAGTTCAATGGCAATGATGGATATCCGACTGAAAGTAAAATCATGGAATCACTTATGCTAAGCTATTACCATATGCCAGCCCCATTGAAACTCTGTTTTGCTTACTGTGCCATTTTTACCAAGGGATGTGAAATAGACAAAGAGCAGTTGATCCGGCAGTGGATTGCTTTGGGTTTCATTCAACCGACAAATGGGTGTTCCACATTGCACAAAATTGCTGAAGAATATGTAAATGACCTTTTATGGATGTCATTCCTTCAATATTCTCCTTTGCAAAATAATAAGAAAAGAGTACTCTGCATGCATGACTTGGTGCATGACCTTGCCAGGTCTGTTGCTGGAGATGAGGTTCATATTGTAGATGCCAGGAAAAAAAACTGTTCAACTGTAAGTAAGGATTGTCGATACATATTGATGATAAATTTTAGAAACCCATTGGCTATTTCTAAAGTTGTACCTAAAAGAGCAAGGTCGCTCCATTTTAAAGATTGCACTCTGCTCAAGGTTCCTAACAAGGTACTCTCAAACAGTAAATATTTGCGTATCATTAATTTGAGTGGCTGTTGCAACGAGAAGATAGCCCCTTCCATCAATGAGCTAAAACACCTAAGTTACCTTGATGCTTCACATCTACCAATTATAGCATTCTCTATCCCTCGTGGTAGCGTGAATAAACTCCAATATTTAGATCTACATGGTTGCTCTGAGCTTAATGTGTTACCTGAGTCGATAGGTAATCTTGAATCATTGCAATATTTAGACCTATCAGGTTGTACAAACCTTCAGAGGCTACCTGAATCTATTGGAAACCTTGTCAAACTTCAATTCTTGGGTCTCTCAAGCAATCATGAACTCAGAAAGCTGCCAATATCAATCAGCAGGCTTAAGGAATTACTCCATCTAAACCTGTCTGATTGTTATAACCTTCAAATTTTGACAGATTTTGTAGGCAACCTTAGGAAAGTTCAAATTTTGGATGTGTCATGGTGCCTCAGTCTTCAGAGGTTGACTGAGTCAATTGTTAAGCTTATAGACTTGCAACATCTGGACATATCAAATTGTGGCCACATTAAATTGCTACCAGAACTTTTGGGAAACCTCTACAAACTCAAGAGTTTGAATATGTCAGGCTGTAATGAGATTGATTTATTACCTGAATCAATCACCAAACTCAGCAACTTGCTAAGCCTTGATCTCTGTGATTGCAGAGGCCTTCAAATACTTCCAGAATCACTTGGCAATCTAAGTAAACTTGAGCTTCTAAACATATCAAATTGCAGTAACCTACACATCTTGCCTGAGTCTTTGGGAAACCTCATGAATTTGGAACAGCTAAACTTATCATCTTGTCACAAACTTGAGGTGCTTCCTGAGACTATTGGAAACCTATGTAAATTGCGATATCTAAACTTGTCCTCGTGTTATGGCCTTCGGGTGTTGCCCGAATCATTCAATAATCTTGTGAATTTAGAAAATCTTGACCTATCATATTGTTGCAGTCTCAATAAGCTTCCCAAAATAGTTGACCCTAATTCCAAGCTGCATAAGTTGGACCTCTTACTCTTAGGTTGTACCAGCCTAAAGCAATCAACAACAGGAGTTGAGAAATTCGTTAATACTAACATGTCAGGCATAGTGCAAAAACTACCTCAATTGTTTGAGTGTAAAGAAATGGAAGAAGGTGCTGATGGTAATAGCTGTAGTATTGTACAGCTTGGGAACCTTAACCAATCTCAAGGTATAATACGGATTACTCATCTTGAGAAAGTGCATAGGCCAGAGGATGGTGAAAAGGCTAAATTATGTGAAAAGCAGAGGCTGCGCTCATTAACACTAGAATGGACTACATATCCTACTCGTGCCCCAGAGAGCACAATGATGGATGGAATCATTTTGGAAACATTGAAGCCGCATCAAAATCTCGAGCTCCTGACTATAGATGGTTATTCTGGAAATAAATTCCCCAGTTGGACAATGGAATTGACATCCTCTCTCCCTAACCTGGTTCGAATTCAATTGTGTAATTTGGCCAAGTGTGAGCTGCTCCCTTCATTTGAGAAACTGCCCAACTTGGAAGCACTGGAGGTACAAAATGGGCCTAATATTAAAAAAGTGGATAAAGATGCATCTGGAGGAAATCTTTCATTCAGAAAATTACGAGTACTCATTCTAAGAGAGATGCCTAACCTCGTGGAGTGGAGAACAGCAGTGTCTTCAAAGTACGATGGGCCCATGTTCCCCAAACTTGAAAGGGTTGAGATAAAGAAATGCCCCAAATTGCAGTTCCAACCATTTCTCCCTGATGGTGCAAATTTTGTAATAATAGAAAGTAGCAGGCTGCTGGGATCACCAGAGAGCAAAGTGCCTTTGAGGTCACGTACTTCCTGGTTATACATAGAAAACTGTGATTCTTATCTTAAATGGAGCATGCTTAGCTACCTTGTTAATGTAGAGTACCTAGAAATTAGTATGTGCAATGAGCTGATAACCTTGCCAGAGGGTGTTCAAGCCCTGACATCTTTGAAGTACTTGTGCATAAGTTCTTGCATGAATCTGGTTATGCTACCAGAATGGCTGGACAGGATTAGCACATTACGGAGATTGTGGATAAGAGAATGTGACCATCTAGCTGATGTAACAATCATAAAAAAAGAAGATGACTATCAAAGTGTTCAAATTTCTGCAGGTATGTATCTTTATGACTTTTATCTATTAAGTTTAGCGATAATCTACGCTTCCCACACCGCCCTGTTAATACTGGTATTGTAACTAGGTTATACTGGAAAAGTTGCTAATTGGTACCTAGAATTTGTTGGGAACTGTGTGGAATTCCATAAAGCAACTTTTTGAACACCTCACTAGTATGTGGAAATGCAAGCAGTTTTGGCTAGTCAAATAGACCATAGAAATTTAATTTTACTCCACTGATAGGTGATTAATTGAACAAAATATATGTATATATGAGAAAGATATAGGGTTCACTCTCCAATAATGTACTGTACATCTCTGGACAGGTACTTGGAAGGGTGCACAATCTAACTTAGATGAGATTTTGCCGGGAATGGCGGAGTATTCCTCCTCGGAGTTGCCTACAAAACCTACAAAACCTACAAATGGAGAACCCTGTATGCAATCCAATTAAGTTTTGATTTTACTATATAAACAAACAAAAGACAAATAGCAACATGCTGCTTTTGTCTGTTCAGTTTTGCCTTTGATCATTTAATTGTCTATTTTCTGCTATGAGGATATGATGAAAAGAATAAATAATGCCTAGTGTAGTGCAAACACAGTATGGAATAATGATTTATCCATGGATGTTTTCTGGACAGGTTACAGTGAAGATATTATGCAAGACAACCTGGATGCGACTGCAGAGCATTTCCAAATCAAGCCCCTTTTTTCTTCCAAGCCTAGAGAAGAACTCAGTATGAAATCCAATTAAGATTTGATTTGACTATATAAATAAACAAAGAACCATTTAGTAACTGCTACTTGTTGTCGGTTTCAATTTTCTGCTGGATAATTTGATTTTGTAATTTGTTTTTAGGAAAAAAAGAAGCAAAAAAGTCCCTAGTAAGAAGTGAAGTGAATATAGGATGGAAGCATTACTTTTTTAATATAATATATGGCATGTTTCTGTACAGGTGACAAAGAAGAAACTATGCAAGACAAGCTGGATGAGACTGCAGAGCATTTCCAACTCAAGCCTTTCAAGCCTAAAACAATACTAGGTATGAATCCAATTAATATATGAACCGACTACTTAGAGAAAAATATAGTAATTTGAAAATTCCAATTTTGTCCCTGATCATTTATTCATTTGATTTTTGTGTGTAATTTGCTATGAGGGGAAATGAAAGGCACAAAGAATGTCTGGTAAGAAGTGTGAACATATAATGGAAGCACTGCTCTTTTAAATAATTTATGGCATGCTTTTGTACAGGTGATAGCGGAGATACTACCGAAGATAATCTGGATGAGACTGTGGAGCATTTCCGATACAAACCCTTCAAGCCTAAGAATGCTTGGTAAGATCCAATTAAGATTTGATTTCACTATATTAACACAAACAAAAGGAACATATAGTTACAGCACATGTGTCAATTTCAAATTATATCCCTGACCGTTTGATTTCGTCCATTATTTCCTAGGAGAAGACAAAATAAATTACCATAAAGAATGCCTAGTGGTGAAGTGTGAACAAGTATGAAAGCACAGCCTTATTAATTTATCTATGACATGTTTTCTGGACAGATGACAGTGGAGATACGTAATCCAAGTTGGAGAAGGCTGAGCATTTCTAGTTCAAGCCTTGCAAGCCTACGAATTCATATCACCGACGGTACCGTAATAGGGAATCTTTTACAATTACTTGATCTGGACCGTTCTTTTTAACTTGGCACGAATCTCAAAGCCCAATAATACTGCCCCCTCAGTCAGCTCGAATCCCAAACCGGCTGAGAGTTAATCTCAACCGTAAATAGCTAATTGTAAAAGGGAATCTTTTACGGTACCGTCGAGGATATGGACTCGCAAGCCTACAGACTAAGTGGTCTGTATTGAATCCTATTAAGATTTGATTTAAACATATAAGCAAACAAAAGAAATATATAATTAGAGGGATGCTTCTATGGGCATAAGGACCTATTTGTAAAATGAGCATATTTTTATTTTCAAAGTTCAAACAGTCGATCCGACCGTTCAACATTATCTCCATATTAGAATGTACTTGGAGGTTAAATTTTACATTTTTCAGAATTTTTTTACTATTTATTAAGTATTTTACAAAAATAGTCAAATTCAGACCATTGAATTTTGTACCCATCTTAATAAATAGTAAAAAAATTCAAAAAAATGTAAAATTTGACCTCCAAGTACATTGTAATATGGAGAAAATGTTGAACGGTCGGATCGACTGTTTGAACTTTGAAAATGAAAATATGCTCATTTTACAAATAGGTCCTTATGCCCATAGAAGAATTTGCCATATAATAATTGGTACTTTTTTGTCTATTCCAGTTTCATTCCTGATCATTTGATTTTAAGTGACACATAATTTTTTATTTGGTACTGGGTTAAAACTTACACGAATCATTGGATTGTATAATTTATTAATATATATTTTAAGTTGTCTTTTATAAAGTACGTAATATTTTATTTTGGATTAAGCATATAATATTTTAATTAATATTCTATTCTATCTGAAAATTCATCAGGCTATATGTTTGATTTGAATGTTTGGATTATATGCGTATTATTTTTTGTCTTAACATCATTTTTGGTCTAATTATATTTTACATTTTTTTCTATATTTTTAATACAAAACTAGTTTTTTATAAATAAAAAACCCGAGTTTCCGAGTTGACTCGACCGATTCCGATTCTATGATCTCAAGCTGATTCCAATTCCGATTCTGATTTTCAGAACCTTGGTTCTGTATAAAAATCCTTTAATTCTGGCATGTAAAGAGCAGGCTGTTTAATTTCTTATTATATAAGCAATCTACTCTTATAAGCAGATTCTTATTATATATAGACAACCGTAAGAAAGACACTCCCAAAACATTTAGTAATGTAGTTGTTGGTGTCTGTTGTAATTAACAATAGCATAACAAGAATTCTGCGGCATATGTTGTTCTAATTTAAAAAAACTTACTGTTTGATAAAATCGTTTTTAATTTTGTTTCAATCTGATACTTCATAAAAATGAATTAAACAACACCAAAAGCAAGTTAAAGAACAGAGAGTGAGGCCGATTACATTACCTAAGATCTTCCGAGTAGCATTTAAATTCTTCTGATGGATCGCAAATTGGGCAGCCAAGAGCCAGACTTTAGCAAATGGAAACTTCTTGCGAGGTATACAACGAAGGAGAAGGAGAAGGAGAGTAGAGGGTATATTTGTCAATTTTATTTTTAGAAAAACTAAATAAAAAACTAAATAAATAAAAAGAGATAGAAGAAATGATGTTAAATTTTCATTGAAATATGAGATATTATGGTGATTTTATGGAGAAATTGGTTATTTTGAAAATTTGCATGGGTACACTAGAAATATTCGATCCCTTTAAATTATGAGTAACAATCCGACCTATCTAATCAGAATTCGAGCTAATTCAGTTCAGGTTAGAAACTTAGAATCACATTATATATATCTTTAATATTCGTATAAGTTCTAATCTGAGGGTCCGATCCAAACAAACAAATTGAGTTATTTTAGGGCATATGAAATTCAGATGGGCACAATGTTTTTACATGCGATTTTCACACAGTATCATATATGCGTTTACATATCGTACATGTTGATTTTCCTGAAGATTTATATATGCGGATTTTAAAATAATAATTCATATATATATATATATAATATCAAAATGTTTGTTCTGGAGCTGTAGTACAACCAATTGGTTTTTTTATTTTCAAAGTTCAAACGGTCGATCCGAACCGTTAGATGTGGCATCTATATTATATTAAAATGTGTTTGGAGACCAAATTTTATATTTGTTTAAAATTTTTTACTATTTATTAAGCCAGTTTTAAAATTGCTAATTTTAATAAATAATGAAATATTTCTGGATCATTGAAAATAGCGATTTTAAAACTGGCTTAATAAATAGTAAAAAATTTCCAAAAAATACAAAATTTGGTCTTTGAGCACATTTTATTGTAGATGAATGTTGGACGGTTTGGATCGACTGTTTGGACTTTGAAAATGTATAAACCGAAGCGTTTGTTTCACGGTCTAGGAACAAATGTTTTGATATTAGCCAACTTCTATATGTGTGTGTGTGTGTGTGTATATAAACAAGTGCGTGAATATGCGGTATCATACAAACAAGTATGCAATAATATGCGGTAATATACACTAATATACGGTATCAAACAAACAAGTATGCGGTAATATGCATGTGCATTACACGACCGCATATACGAAACCGCATATATAAGAGTACATAAAAATTTCATGCAGAATCCAACTACATACGCATATGCAGCCGCATAAACTACATTTTACAACACTGGATGGGCATCATATCTATAAATCATAAAATAATTGTAACAAGTTAGTTTAATTATATATGTCTAATGAATTCGGATAGAATGTAATGAAGTTTTCAGAAATAAAACATGGGATAAATAAAATGTAGTCATTTGCTTAAAAGCTCATTTTTTTTCCAAAGATCTTGTGGGACCCATATGTTATTAAGATCTTCTAGAATTTACACAATTAATTTTCTCCGCCAACCAAAACATCATTTGTGCGGTTTGCCCAAAAGGCCAGGCCCAACAATTATCTCACCTTTCTTTTGGGGTTCAATTCTTAGCCCAAAAAAGAGAATTAATTAAATAACAGACCAAACCGGTGGAAAAATAAATAAAAGCATGCTACCACAAAAAAAAGAACCCCTTTATGTGGAGTTCGCCGTTTGAGTTAATTTTCATATCGTGCAATCAGAATTCCGATCATTCCATCCCACGCTGTTTTTGTTTCTTATTTATTTAATAATCATTTCATAAAAGAAAATGTTTCTTTTTCATTTATCTTGTGGGACCCATATGTCATTGATATACTGGATATAAAAGGTCAGGTCCTACAACTTCCATACTTTTATTTTTGGTTCATTCTCAGTCCCAAAAAGAAAGAAAAATTGATATTAGGGCAAAAATGGGAGGAAAAAAAAATATACCTTGGTAGTACAAAAAAAAAACACCCCCTCCGCCACACAACAAAATGAATATATATTTTGTTTTTTAAATATCTAATAACATTTGTGTTCTTCATTTAGCAAAAGACGGCCGGAAACGAGCAGATTGTGGGAAAATATAAAAGAGACGGTTTCAAAATTGTTAGAAAGAAAAGGGAGGGACATAAATAAAAAAGTTGAGCGAATGGAAACGATTATTTTTACAGCGTAGCAATTAATTATAAAGCATTTTCTTTGAAAAGCTTTTTCTTAAATATTATATAATAAATAATTTTTTCTTTAAATTACCGTATGTTCCAGCCATTAAAATAAACTCTTCCACGTTAAAATTTGAGTTGGGAAATAAAAGTCCGATGTGGTTGCTTTAAATAAAAAGTACATGTCATAATCTTGTAGGTGATCTTCCAACGCAATTAAAAAAATTTAAGGGGAGAATGTGAGAAATGAAGAAAACAAAACAAGCCCCAAATATGCACTTTTAATTGATCTACTCCTATGAGGCATCCTCTTATTAGCACCTATAATTAATCAATAATCCTTTCAAGTGTGAACTGAAGTGCCTATATCACCCTGCGAGCTGAGCACATGGAATCGGGCCACGTCACCCTATGGCGTAGTATAAGGTTCATATTGCAAAATCACTGGTCCAAGACATCCACTCCTCAGAACAGATGAGGCTGTTAATGAAGGACTCCATGACCATAGCATGAGATACTCCTAAGGCCGGCCAAGATAGTTCGCCGTCCTTATGATGTCAAGGTCCTGAGCTGGCTTAATCTGACAGTTTTGAATCACTAATCGTGATGGCATGTTCTTCTCTGAGCACCTGTTCAAATTAAAATGCTATTTAATTATTAGATACCAACTTGTGGGCATATATAACCTCTCTTTAAAGTAATACATGAGAAAAATAATTTTCAGCCTCAATTTGACCAGTTCTTTTTTAGGTAATTAACAATGATTATCCATCCAAAAATAAAAATAAAAAACAAACGGTAATTTGTGGATTTTAGTTCTTACCACTAGCAAAGTGACTGTGGTATGTTGTTTGTTTAATGGAGGTTTAACATCGATGCCATAGTTCTGGAAACCCACAGGAGTACCGAATGTAGTGGTAGCCAAAAAGGATGAGAACGGTGACTATAAGACCATAAATGAAGCAATTAGAAACATGCCCATACAAAGCGACACATATGTAATACATGTCAAGACCGGAGTGTATGACGAGATAGTTAAAGCTGAAGTCGACTGTTCTAGTAATGATGCAGTCCCGAAAAAATTGACACCAACAATGCTCACAGAGGGTGTCCTGGAATCCATCAAAGTGGCAGTTGAAAAAATGCTGCTGCAGAACGAGCAACACATATATTTGTCCTGATTACCAAAAATGAAAGTTATGGAAGACATTCTGATTATTTTTGTAGTAGGAGGAGAAACATTTAATGAAAATATACAAACTTGATAAAATTTGGTGATATTTAAGCAATCAAAGAACAAAATATATAATGTGCTAAAAAGTATTGGGCCCATCACCATATATGGACAAGTACTTGTTCTTTCCCTTTGTGTTCTGATCTAAACATGATCCTTTGAAAACATACCAACAGACTTTGGAGCATTCTTCAACTGCTGCTTTGATAGTTACCAGGACACCCTATATGTGCATTGTTGGCATCATTTTTTTCCAAGAGTGCATCATAAGTAGAACAGTCGACTTCATTTCGACTATTTCGTTGTACACTCCGGCTTTGACATAATCACATATGTGCTATTTTGTATGTGTATGTTTTAATTGCAACATTTATGGTCTTATAGTCAGTACTCCCATCTTTTATTTACCACCACTACATTCGGCACTCTGGTGATTTTTCAGAATTGCGGCATCTATGTTAACCCTACATGAAACAACAAACAGTACACCATCATTACTAGTGGTAATAACTAAAGTCCACAAATTGATGTTTGTTTTCTAATATTTCATGAATAATCCATTGTCAATTATCTACAAATTAACTGGACAAAATGGATGATGAAAATTATTTTCTTCTTGTCTTACTTTAAATAAGAGATTATGCCCACAAGTTGGTATCTAATAGGAAAAAAATTACCAAATAAACAACATGTTGATCTAACATGACGCTTTAAAAACATACCATCAGGATTAGTGATTCAAAACTGTCGGATCAAGGCAGCCCATCAGTATTTGTGCCAACACAGGCCCTGGTTTTTCCATAGCTCATGGGGTGAAGTGGCCTGGGGTCCATGTCATCGGCAGGAAAGAAGCACTTCAATTCATACCAGAAAGTTTCATCGGTGCTAATTCATGGATGCCTCGGAGAAAAGTTATGTATTATTCGAGGGTTAAAAAAATGTGGTGTCTTGGAATGGAGGCACTGCTTTAGAAATTTGGTGTCTTGGTATTGTGAGATTGAGGTGAGAATAGAGTTGTAAGAGAGAGAGAGAGAGAGAGAAGAGGGGAACAAAGAACACTTTGTTAGAAATGGTGAGGTGAGGAGCAGCAGGCCAGCAGCTTGAATAAATAGCGTCAGTTGTGAGTTGTGACTAAGATGTTCGACACATCACTCCACCTACCCCTCCTTAACTTGAATTCAGATCTAGTGCAATACCTGACCGGGTAGAATAAGATCTGAGCCGTTGGTTTTAATCTGACACGATCTCAAAACGGACTTCTAAATAGGCACTAAATTGATTTTGATCTGGTAATGAATAATCTACTCGTTGGTCTGATATCTGAAGGGATACTCACTCCCTTAACTAACGAATTAATGGCCATATTTCTCCATAATTTTTATTTTTATAAATATATTAAATATTTTGTTGAGAATGAGAAAAATGGAGACTTCTTTTATGTAGGCACATGGTCTTCTTTTAATAAAAAGTGATAAAACCCTCTGTCACAAAAGTGATAAAAAGTGATAAAACCCTCTGTCACAAAAGGAGATCAATCGTTGTAGGCACAAAAGGAGATCAAACTTGATAAAATTAAAATTAGTAATATTTTTTGTTAATTTAGTACTCACCTTGCGGTGAAAAAAAAATGTAAGAGTCCCCAATAGCAATAGCAAGGTACCATGGTGGGCCCTCTCTCACAAAAAGTTATTAATTTAATATCTTTTTGGAGGCACATGACCTCTAGTTAAGTAATTAAAAGTTA
Organism: Carex parvula; assembly: GCA_025461045.1. Taxonomy (NCBI): domain Eukaryota; kingdom Viridiplantae; phylum Streptophyta; class Magnoliopsida; order Poales; family Cyperaceae; genus Carex; species Carex parvula. The sequence continues at coordinate 367,661 of JAJGRW010000625.1, read as the reverse complement.
ATTTAATATTTTTGTAGGCACAATCACAGAGCATCTATATCAGTTAATAAAAAGTGATAAAACCCTCTGTCACAAAAGGAGATCAATCTTTGTAGGCACATGGTCTTTTATTAAAGTGATAAATGATAAGAACATGTATTGTACTTGGTCTTTCATTATTTTTGGTTATTCAAATTTCCTTAGGAAATTTCACTAAGTTGTTGCATTTAATTCAAATAAAACAAAATTACAAATAAATGAAGATTTTCAGGTAGCAGGCATAGATGTCAGCACTTGCATTTGAGGATAACCCCTGTTTGTGTTTCCTATTCTTCTAAAATTAATCTCACGGATCAAACAAACCTAACAAATGAAATAAGTAGGAGATAGGTGTAGGTCCGATGCCCATCGGACCTAGTTTGGTTCCGATGGGCAGATCTACCGTAGGATAACGGAGTAATTTGCGCGCACGAACTTGAAACATACACGCACAGGGTTTAAAACATTTCGCACGAATCTAAAAGAAAATCGATGGTGATTAAACCCGTCGAACCGAGGTAGGTCCGATGCCCATCGGACCTACTCTCAAGTCAATAAGTAGATCTTTTGATTATTGTGTATTTTTATTGGATGTATTGGAAATTTTGCTTGTAGATTTTGTACATTAATTTCAATTTCAATTATACAGCCAAGTATACGAAATTGAAAAATAACAACTTCTTTCCAAAATTAACTTGTCATATAAAAAATAATTGCATAATAAAATTAGGCATGACTCCATTATGCTATCTATTATAATCGTAGAGATCTAAAATCAGATTTCAATAAAATATTGAATTAGAATTAAAGAATATACGTATATGACATATACCTATGAGTTTATACTAAGAAAACAATTTCTGTTTTAAATGTCCTAAATTATTGTTTAATTGGGTATAAATAAAACTTACAAAAGCCATCAACTTTCCAGTCACATAAGATCTTACCAAATTTAATTGGTTCAGCACAAAGTATTCGGGTCCATTGACCAGAATTTTAAAATCAATCAAGACAATGTGTAACAAAAGATACAGTTCAAACATGCACGAGTAATAGGAACAAAATGGTTCTGTATAGTTCGATCTGATTCCGACTCAATCAGCAAGCAATTTCAGACAAGGACAATGAAAAATAATACCTGATCCAACATATACAGAAGATTAATTTTAGTACTATTTTTCTAGAAAAACTAACATGAAATGTTACATTACACAATACTTAAAAGAAAATCAGTAATGAAAGTTACGAAGTATCCTAATTATATATTTTTGTGCTCTTTCCAATTGTAACTTGCCTCACTAGCAAACCTCGAAAGACCTAAACTAGTATTACCAAAACTTGATATCTCCCTTTGAAGATCCTAAACAATTTAAGGAGATTAACATAAAAATCAAAACACATATTATGAAGATTTCAAATATCAGCATTGTTGGTAACCTCCCTCTCCTGTAATACTATTGCTTCCAATATGGAGTTAGGCCTTCAACAGGAATCACATTCAACTGAATTCTGAAGGTTTGATAAAGTTGTCCCTATAATTGGATGGCTGATGTTCTCCTTTATATCTTTCAAAACAGAGGGGCAATCTATCATTAATTGCAAAAATTCTTCGGTCAGCATCACTAAGGCCAAAGTTTTAGGATCAGCAAGATAGCTTAAGCAAGTATCTCTGAGCAGACCACAATTATGTCGCTCAGCTAAAGCTAAAAACTGAACAACATTGTTGTCGGAGATCTCTTCACGTAAAATATCTTCACATATGATCTTCATCTGATCAATTAAATATTGATCTGCAACTGGAAGTAGTTTCTGAACCAACACGGTACGTGAAAGCTGCTCACCGTCATTAGCAAAAGGTTCTTCTATCTCGAAGAAATTATCGGTGTATAAGTAACGAAGCAAAGCCCTGAAAATCTCTGGTTCCATGTCTTCCACTTTTATATGCTCTGTCGGTTCTGTTTTTCTCATGTCACCAAAAACTTTGCCCGGAAATATGGTGATCTGGCGGCCAAGATACACTTATGAGCTGAAAATAATTCCTCTTTCACATTAAATGTAACATCCGCCCCTTCTCCGCTTTCTAGGAGTTTACCAAGATCTGAACGTACTTTCCATGTAGGGGCCTCACGAAAGGGGGGGCACACGTGCTGATTGACCGATGATTTAAAAACCCGCAATGTGCATCTGATTGTCAAGCTGTCATTATGTATATATGATGGCAACTTCTTGTTGCTAATGAAAAACCCATAACCGCACTCTGTGTTCTTACCTCCAAACATGTAAAGCACATTATCATGTGGTGTCGTGACGGAAGGTTTCCCCAATTGATCGAGTAGGTCAAATCGGATCTTTGCCCGCACGCCATTGCCTTCGCTCAATTGCTCGATGTAAATTGAAGAGTGCTCATTATAGTATTGTGGGTAGAAATTGATGGCCCAGTTGTGACCGCCAACGTCGAAAGGTGCTGATTGAATGGGATCATTACACTTCTTTTCTAACAATAGTGAGTATCCTGTAACTTTAAATACATGCGAACCTTGAACCAGCTCGTTTGTGCATACTGAAACAGTTTCTTTCCCTTTTCTCATGTTTTCCATATTTTCTCCTGTGTACATTTTTTAGAAGGAAGGACACAAACAAAAAACACAAATTTATTAGTTTTGTAAAAGATGGCATATGAATTGAAAATATTGAGATTTTTGCGTGTTTACACATAATTCTCTATTTTTTTTCATTTTCAATGTATGCACAAATACTTTTTAGTATTTTATTTCTGTAATTTTTAGGATTGGAAGGAGAATTTCAATTCAACAAAATATAAACCAATTTTTTTATGTAGATTAAGAGAAGAATTACTTATATTGACGACACCTATATATATCTTTCACAAGTGGTATCTAAAATTAAATATTGGTTGCTAATTATAAAATATGCCTACAGTTATTCCGCCTAGATTTTGAATGACATAATAGATCTTTGGTTAATGAATTTCGATTATGCAAGACTTAACAAACATTAAGAATTAACTTTCAAATACACATGCACAATTTCTGTTAATTTATTTTCTTCTTTATGTAAGTATGCACAAATTTATATTTTTTTGTGTTTCCTATTTTATCTTTTTTTTTTTAGAATTGAAGGTGAATTTTTCTTACAACAAAATATAAACAAGAAGTTTTATTGTAGACAAAGAAAAAGAAAATTCTGATGAAAAAAATCAAACTTATGACAAATGCATGTCAATTTAATAAAAAATTAATCAAACTTATAACAAATGATTGTCAATTTAATAAAAAATAACAAGTTTCAAGTGGAGGAAAGAAAAAATTCTGACTAAAAACTAAAACAATAAAAATTATTGAAGAACTTACCTCTGAAATCTGATAGTAGTTTTCTGGACTAGAATCAGAATCACCTTTCTTTACAAATTCACTCTATGTATCGCCAATGGAAGGCTACTTGATCATTCTATCCACTTATATAGAGCTTTATACGCTAAAAATATAAACTCTTTTCAATTCATTTTTGGTTAACTTTTGATAAAAATACTATAACCAACTTTAAGCAGGTAGAAAATAACAACTCTTTCCAAAATTAACTTGTCATACCAAAAATAATCACATAACAAATTGGAAATGACCCCAAAAAGCTCTAATTTTTGTCCAACCCTATTTTATCAATTGACTTACTCAAATCTTTCTAATTCTTAAAAAAAAAAAAAAATCAATGAATCGGTTTCCTCTGTGATATAAAAAAATCAATCTTTCTAATTCTTTGAAAAATATTTAATATATTTATTAAAAAATTCTGATTTTCTCCCCAATTTTATAGGACGTTCAGCCTATCCAATTTTATATAACAGTATAGCACGTTCAACCCAGTGATATATAGATTGTAATAATGAACAGTATGAAATATATTTTGATTTAGTGCATCAGTACATCAGTATTGTTTTGACTGCTTCATACAAATCATAATTTACTTTTTCTCATTGTTACAACATTTTTTAGTTACTTGTATTTTGAAGGTATCACGTGTAAATTAATATAGAGAAAAAAAGACGAAAAATTCTATAATTGTCAGAATAATTTGATTGGTATAAAATATAGCTTGAAGACAGACAATATAGCAAAAGCAAACAATAAAATTAGAAACTCATTGTTCTCTCCTTATTATAAAGTATCTAATAAAGTCAAAACTAAAATTGTAAAATTTCATGTTTGATCATTCTAATAACGAAAATTTTTATTAAGAAATATAATGTTATAAATTAGAAATACATAATAATAAAGATCATTTTCTATAAAAATCAGACTAATTTTGTGAGATAAGTTACAAACTAAATTAAAATTTAGTACTCACACTTTTGCCGTGTAACTTAATGACATCCCAAAATAATGTTAGCCATTTTATTTTTGGAAAGCATAATCCTTGACAGATGGCACTCATTCACCTTCCCATTCAAATGCCTCCTTTTAGCAAGAAAAGAAAAAACCATAGATGCATTATTGAATGAGTGTGCCTATGGTGCTATGCATAGCACGGATGGCTAGTGTACTACGGCTCAATATGATACTTTTTAAAATTCTAACGGTCGATCCAACCGTTCAATGTGATAATCATATAAATCTGTACATGCAAACTAAATTTTATATTTTTTCGAATTTTTACTATTTTTTTAGATAGGTAGAAAAATCAGTGTTTTCTGAAAATTCTGGACCATCAAAATTCTACTTATATAAAAAAATAGTAAAAAAGTTAGAAAAAATATAAAATTTAGTTTGCAAGTACATATTCATATGGTTATCACATTGAACGGTTGGATCGACCGTTAGGATTTCAAAAAGTTCCATATTGAGCCGTAGTACACTAGCCATCCGTGCTATGCATAGCACCATAGGCTCACTCTTATTGAATTGTCATTAACTCTCTGGTTCTTGCAAAAAATTGTAAAAGTCCGAATAACAAGCTACCATGGTGGGTCCTCTCCTACAAAAACTTTATTTATAGTTTTTAAGGCACATGTCCTCTATTACTCTATACGTAAAACCCTTTATCACAAAAAGAAAATTTAATCTTTGTAGGCACATAGACGTAGTCTTTTATTAAAGCAATCACTGATAAGTGATACTGTACTTGGTCTTTTATTATTAACTTCCATTTGAGAAAAGAGAATTGTACATGTAATTCATCCTTAGTAGTCTCAACCAAGCATTTAAAAAAAAAAGAGAGAATTGTAAATGTAAATATGGAATTGATGAAGGAAGAGAAAGTCTGAGAGAGTGTAATTAGTGGGACCCACAAGTCAGAAGGAAGGGATTTTGAACATGTTTTTTAGTTTGCAACATATATTTTATTTTTTAATAAAAGATAAAATGGCATATTCATTAATTTAAGTGAGTTCTAACAAGAATGATAATAAATTGGATAAATTTACGAGTTTTAGAAATTTCAAAGGGTATATATGATTTATGAATTTTAGTAAGGAAAATATGTAATTCCAAGATTTTTGAAGAGAATAAATGAAATTCCACCTTCATTTATGTACACCTTGAGTGGGTTGGGTGCATATCCTCTGGTACCGCATAATTGCGATGTCTATTTGGGTTACAGGGATCTGCTTTAAGATTCGTGCCAGATTAAAAAGGACGATGCAGATCTCATTACACCGTAGGGTACTGTACTGGATTTGAACTCGTGTGGGTTAGCGGGCTCTGCATGGGCCCGTTTTATTTCCTTCCCTATAGCTTTCGTTGTTTTCTGATGGGCCTTCTTTTTGTAAATGCATGGCCTTGTTTTGAATTGGATGGAGAATTAGAGATGCTCTAACCGATACAAACTACAAACTAGGAAGTAACTCATACAACTTGACTTAAATTTTGAGTTCAGATCCGGACCGTCCGATCTGCTTTAGCACGAAATTAAAGGCCTCCTTGCATTCCACCTCGGTCTGGATTGGCTGTGATTCTGATCGGACGTTCCAGATCTAAACTCAAAATTTGAGTTATTTCAGAGGATCTGGACTCTGCTAGAAAAGGTAGAAACAAGAACCGGACTCAAAATTTGTATCAAGAGTACTGAGCTGATAGGTTACCAGTAATCGGTTCAAGTTACTGGTTCGTAATATCTCTTTTTCATTCTTTTTTATTTTTTTAACCTTTCTATTTCCGTTGAATTGTTAGTTTATTAACTTGAAAATCAGTGATTGGGGGATGTTGGGATTGAATTAAATATGTGCAAATTTGTGTGACATTAATAAAAAATGGGGCTAGGTGAGTGGACCGGTGGTAGATCCAAATAGCTCATAGCGCACAATCCAAAATAATATAATCAAATTCAGATATAAAGAAGATGAAAGGTAACAGGAAGATGGCGTCTCTCCAACAACGGCTGGCGACAAGACTGACGACTCTCCAACTCATCAAGCAACGTCAAGCCACCCCTTCTACACCGACCTACGCTGAAGTCCTCATAGGGAGCTCTAGTCAACCAGTCAAGGAATCTGAGGCACAACACCCCAGCACGCTCCCCATCCTTCCTACTCTCATAACTACCTCCAACAACCACACTGTAACTCCCAACAACCAAACTGTTACCCAATGCATTGAAGAAGGATGGATTACGGTAACAAAGAAGAAGACCCGAGTCTCCATGCATGAAAGAAAACCTGCACCCAAGCTCAACAAGCGCATGACAGCTCTCATGGCCGAAAGGAGGTGCTTTAAGTGTTTTGATCGGGGACACACTCAATTTCAATGCCGAAATGGTGTAAGGTGTCATCAATGCCATGGCATTGGCCACCTCTCCAAACTTTGTCCCTCTCAGAAGACTGCTGCTATAAGAAACCCTCCACCCATCCCTGCAACTCACACCAACGCACCCCACTACAACAGACCTCAGCAAACCCTGAAACCCACCACAATGAACCTTGAAAATTGGGAGACTGCACCGTTGCTCAGTCCGGACCTCATACGAGCCCGGGCTCCCGAGCTCTGAGTCTTTTTTCCACCTAACGATGACCTTCGTTCTTCTACCGCACTACTCCACAGATCTGCAATAGTCCTGCTCGACCCAAGGGCTGCTGCGGTCCCTCACATCCGTCTTCGCATTGCCCATGCAATAGCACACACCCTCGACTGCCGGCCGGAAGACTTCAACATTAATACTCTAGACCCGGCCACGGGTGATCTCATCATCGAGTTTCCCTCTAACATTCTTAGAAATATGGCAGTTCATGTAGGTGTTTACACAGTAACCCGTGGGGTCGACGTCCAGCTGAGAGCATGGACACCAAACCTGCATATGATACGCGACCCGACCACCCATAAGGTACGACTTACCTTGCATGGCGTGCCGACACAGTACTGGAATTTTCCAGATATCAATCACCTAGTATCGGGTTTTGGTTATGCCGTAAGCATGGCACCGGTGATACAAAACGACAACTTCGAAACGCTTAAGGTCCTATTGGCTTGCTTTGATCCATCCACCATACCACCGTCAGTCTCTCTACACAAAAACCCATTCGCAAGAACAGTTTTCATTCACATTGAGGGCTGGCTCCCCAACCCGCAGCCCCCCCTACCCCCGGCCGCTTTCCCACCTGCACAAGAAGATGATGACGACGGTAACTCTCATTTAGGACCGCACAGAACAAGATATGGCAGCCGTGTGCTTATCCTCCATCTTGGCACCGCATATGGCCGACGGCAACCGCGACAGGGACCAAGAGTGCCACCAACTGGACAGTCCAGTGCACAATATCAAAGCTCCACTGGAGAGGAACCTCTACCCCAAGACGACCAGCAGGTTGCAACAGCTACTCTACGACCACGTGATCACCATCCCCCGCGTGCCACCCCGCAAATAGAAGTTTTGCAGATGGAGAATGCTCGCTCAGACTCGGATGTTAATTCGGGCAATCTCTCGATAATAGTGAACGTACAGCAGGAAACAGACCCTCTGGGGCAGGCAGGCTCTTACACCCTGATACCATTTAGGGGCCTGTCGCCCAATCCCCAGCAAAAAGGAGAAGATTCGCTACCTCCAAATAGCACTTCACAGACTCGCTACCTCCTTTTTTAGGGTTTCCTATACTTACTGGCCCGTACGGCTCAATCCATGGCCCACCTAGCTTTAAAGGCCCAACATTCCGAAACCGCACCACCGGCCAGTTCAGGGCCCGATACCAACTCAAGATTTGTTCTGCTAGAAGGGCCTAATGATGAAGGGCCCAAATCGCGGGAAGGCCCCAAAAAAGGAGAACCGGTGCCACATATCTTAATACCGGACCCCAGCGGCCTGCCAGAGGGACTTGCGCAGGATCCTATCCCTCCCTCTCCTCGCACCAGTACACAGGCAGCTCAAGGAGCCCAAGAAGCAGGTCAGCAGCTCGCCATCTTGACCCAGCACCCCATCCCCTCACAGGACCGCACCTCCGATGCCGAGAATCTTGAAGGGCCACCGCCGGGTTTTGAAGGACCCCCTCGCTACAAAGTCCGTCCCCGCCGCAGCCCCCGCCTCCCTTCCAAATTAGGCGGCAGATACCTCTCGGTGGTGGACCGGGCAAAAGCAGCGCAGGGCTTCATCACGGTGAGCAAGCTGATGCAGAAACCGAAGATCAAGTCGAAACCGTCGCCGAAACCAAGTCTGGATTATAGCCGTGACTTCACCCCACTTACTCTTGCACATGCCGAGGCCTTGGTGGCAGCGGCGGGGGTGGAGCTAGATGACGACCTTAACCGCCGTATCAAGGAAACATTCGCCGCTGCTGACAACACGTGTGCTGCGACGGCAGCCACTTAAAGCTACTCTTGTTTTTAGGAGCAATTTTAGTTTTAAAATGTGTTGTGCAATTTTAAATTCGTGTGAGTTGTATCTGTACTGTTGGCAATTTAGAATTTCAACTTGGGTGGGGGACAGGAGTAGTGAGGTTAGCATATGGCAGGAGTATTATTGGCTGATTTTAGTAATAGTGGTGGTGTCTTTGTATTGGGTATGCTCATCCAGCTTAATGGAGTTTTATTATGTTTCCAAATGAGTCACAAACTTAGCATTTCCCTACTGTCATGGAATGTTCGTGGTTTGAATGACCGTGCCAAGAGGTTGGCGATAAGACAGGCCGTATTACGGGAAAAACCGAACATAGTTACCTTTCAAGAAACAAAACTGGAGACCGTTAATAGTACAATGTTTGGCCAGATGTGCGGCAGACGATTTGATACTTTCGAACTTTTGCCTGCCCAAGGAACACGGGGGGGAATTCTGGTTGCTTGGAGTAGCAGACACTTCACACTGCTAAAGGCCGAGACCAAGGCATTCTCCTTAACAGTTCATTTAAAAATAAACGGAACACCCTCCATCGCTGCGGTTACGGCGGTCTATGGCCCCACAACTCAGAGGCAAAGGGTCCAATTCTTTGATGAGATTCGACAATCGAAACCGCCGTCAGGAATGCCATGGATAGTGGGAGGAGACTTCAATGTCACGGCGGATCCGGACGAACGCAACAACAATGACAACACATGGAGATCAACACTATCCTTCGCAAACCTAATCTCCGAACTAGAGCTACTAAATCTATCTCTTGGAGGCCGAAACTACACCTGGACCAATGACAGGGCACAGCCACATATGGCGAGACTGGACCGATTTATCATCTCGGCAGATTGGAATTCAGTATTCCCTAACTCAAACCAAAGGGCGGTGGTTAACACCAGCTCCGACCACTGCCCGATCATTCTCAAGGCAACCACTACCTTTCAGAGATCGCGATTCTTCCGTTTCGAGAACTTCTGGCTACGCATACCCGACTTCAAGGAATTGGTCACCAACCAATGGATGTCCATGCCCACGGCCTCTAACCCCGCTGAACTACACACTAAGCTCAACTTACTGAAAAACAAAATCACCGTTTGGGCCAAGACAAAGATTGGGAGCACTCGGGCACAAATCCTAACCTGTAGAGAATTCCTCTCATGGATTGACAGCGCAAAGGAGCTGCGGCCCCTCACAGGGTTGGAGAAGCTACTTACGGCAATAATCAAGAGGAGGCATACATTGCTGGCGGTAATGGAGGAAGACATTTGGCGACAACGGGCACGGACAAGATGGGAGCTACACGGTGACAGGGCGACGCGATATTTCCATGCAGTGGCATCCGGGGCAAAAAGGACAAACCACATAGAGCAAATAGAAGACAACTCCATGCTATTCTCCGACCAGGCGACAAAGGCACGTGTCTTCTTCAACTTTTTCAAAGACCTCATGGGTATGCAACCGCCACGGACACCTACAATTCACTGGCCAAACCTATATCCTCAACTCACCGAGCTGTCCGAACTACTCAATCCAATCACAAGCGAAGAAATACAACAAGCAGTGCGGCAGTGGCCGAACAACAAGAGTCCCGGCCCGGAGGGCTTCACCGGAGAATTCTACAAAGCTTTTGTTCACTTGCTGACTCCGGACCTACTCCGAGTATACCATCGAGTGATGACAAATGACGTAACCTTAGACCCCCTCAACTCTTCCTACATAGTTCTAATTCCAAAAAAGGAGTCGCCACTCCTGCCCTAGAACTTCAGACCGATTAGTCTCTTGCACGGAGTACAGAAAATCTTTTCCAAGACACTCGCAAACCGACTACAACCGCACATGGCGTCTATCATCACCGACACACAGACGGGATTCCAAAAAAATAGGCAGATCACAGAGTGCTACGTATATGCGCAACAGGTACTGCACTATGCACGCAGGACAAACCACCCCATTGGTTTGCTCAAGGTGGACATCAGGAAAGCTTTCGACACGGTCAGCTGGGAATTCACGGAACAAGTTATGATGCACATAGGCTTTCCAACAAAATGGGTATCGTGGATCCACAATTTGGTGCTACAGGGCACTTCGCAGGTCATGATTAACGGGCTATTGGGAAAGAAAATCACCCTCAAAAGAGGGGTGCGGCAGGGAGACCCACTCTCTCCCTCATTGTTCATCATCGCCATGGACTTCTTAGCTCACTATCTACAAAAGCTAAAGGACAATGGAGCCATCAGACTTCCAATAGCACAGATGCGACCATGCCTGCTATACGCTGATGATGCCCTCCTCTTTTTCAAGCCGGACGTCAGTCAAGCAAGAGCGCTCAAGGTGGCACTACTCGTCTTCCAACAAGTCTCTGGTCTTCAAATCAATCTACAAAAATCGGAGGTATTACTCACCAACACCACTGCAGACCGATCAGCGGAGGTGGAAACAATCTTTGGGTGCAGCCAAGCGTCCTTGCCATTTACATACTTAGGTATCCCTCTGTCCGACAGACGGCTACCGAAGACGGCATACGCACCCCTATTGCATAAATTAAATCAACGATTGGGGGGTTGGGCGGCGAAATTCCTATCCATGGCGGGAAGACTTGTGTTATTGAATTCCACCTTATCGGCAATGCCTGTTTACCTCATGTCGGTCCTAAGACTACCGCAATGGGTGGTCGAAGAAATCGACAAGATACGCCGACGGTTTCTCTGGCATGGCGCGGCAGAGCAGCACAAAGGGTACCACCTCGTCAAATGGGAGGAAGTATGCGAGCCAAAGCAGCTGGGAGGGCTGGGAATTCTCGACCTCAGACACTTCAATCAGATATTGCTGCTTAAGTGGTATTGGTGGTGGTATGCATTGGGCCATAGACTTTGGAAGCCACTGATGCGACACACGGCGGCAGTCAGCCAGGGACGGCCACTAACAACGGTCTTTGACGCGGTCTCGCCGCAGATGATCAACTTCTTCAACACAAGTACGATCTGGACACCGGGCGATGGCTCAACCATTGCGATGTGGAGTCAAAATTGGGGCGAGGGGTTCATGCGACAACAATTTCAAACTCTCTTCTCCTTCACAATCGATGCTGATCTGACATTGCAACAGGCAAAGCTCGACTTACGAGCAAATTTCAGGCCGAACCTGACCATGGAGGCGGAGGAGGAACTGCATCGGTTAGCAACTATAATGAATGCCATTACCTTGCACCAAGGACGGAGTGATGAAATCACTTGGCTCGGCCATGGAGTAGGAGGCTTCACGATCAAATCAGCATATAGGCGGCTAAAATTTGCACCCAAGATCGGTACATCCATCCATAAACTCTGGAAAATTCCAGCACCTCCGAGGATGATACTCTTTGCATGGTTGGCGAATCGCAACAGTATACTCACACACGATAACTTGGTAAAGCGGGGTTGGAGTTTGGCAAGTCGATGCGTCATATGCAAAAAGGCTCGAGAATCGGTAGCCCATCTCTTTCAGGAATGTCAATTCACCCAGCAATTATATGTCAAATTGAAGACCAAGATGCCATCGCAATGCTGGCCACAGTACCCGACAGTGGCAATGTTCAACAAGGCAACGACAGGTCCGATGGGGAAAGAACAGCAATCGACAATGTTAATAATGCTCTTCGTAGTTTGGAGGGAACGGTGCGCACGTTGCTTCACGGAGGAGGAAAAGAACACTGACGACCTATTAAGCGAGACAATTGACCAATTGATTTTCTACCGGCACGGGAGACACACACCGCGGGGGTAACAAATCCGTGGCAGGGGAGAATGAATCGTAATCAAGGAGGAGCCAGTACGGAAGACATGCACCAGGGGAGTTAGCGGTACTGGTACAGGTTTCTAACTGGTACCGTAAACCATAGGAGTTGTCCTCCTTGTGGGCTTTTCTATTGGTACTGATGGCAATGTCAACCACCGAAGATCATCAGATCTGTAGTTCTTTTCTTTGTCAAATTATTTTCGGTTATCAGCATCACTGTTTGAATGCTGCTTATTTTAATTTTTACTTTCAAGCAACCACTGAGCTCAGCTGTTTGAGCTCCATTTCTATTTCCTTTTATAGGCATACAAAACTCTTGTAGCTTTAGCATTATCAATGAAATTAAATGTGGGCATGACTCACATTTTTTCTCAAAAAAAAAATGGGGCTAGGTATGAGGCTCGCTTATGGCTATGCAGCACGATCTCAGCCATTCATTCCATTAACCTATCGGATCAACACGAGATATTTGAAGGTCTTTTGGAAAATAAGGCTTCTGCCTTCTAGAAAGGATGTGGCCCCAAGTTACTTCAGATGACTTTTTCAAAAGTGCTATAAACCAAGCATCCCAGCTCCCAGCCAAGCAAAAATGAATTCCATACCAAGCATCCCACTTATAGAGGACTTTATACGCCAAAAATAAAACCAAGCATCCCCATATTACTTGAGAGTAGGTCCGATGGACTTCGGACCTACTTTGGTTTGATGAGTTTAATCACCGTTGATTTACTTTAATATTCGTGCAGAACGCTTTAACTTCGTGCGCACAAATCTTAAATTAGATCGGACGGTCATCATGTTCGTTGAATCTAAAAATTAGATCCGATGGGCATTGGACCTACTCCATTCTCCATATTACCATATCTACTAAGCAGATATATCTCATTGTCTCTTGATAAAGTTCTATTGATGAATTCCGTTATTTCCAAGTCCAGGCAAATTGTTCGCTTTATTTCTAATGATCCCAACACTTTTTGATGCACGAATCTCAACGAAGTTGTATGGTTGGAATCGGAATAATAGGAAACTGTTACTCCATTAGAATAACAGCAGATTTGTTTCCGACATTTCGAGGAGCTTAGGAGAACCTAGCAATTAGGCTAATTGGTTGCTAACTGATGGGGATGAAAAAAGAGGAGGCGGTTAAATGGATAGCGATTTAATCATAAAAAAGAGGAGGCGGTTAAATGGAATTTGTTTTATATTTTGATCAAAGAATGTAAGACGCTTGAGAGTTTTGAATTGGTTTTCATAAAAAAACGGAATCGGTTAAATGGATAGCGATTCAATCAATGGAATTTGTTTTATATTTTGATCAAAGAATGCAAGAGGCCTGAGAGTTTTGGATTGGTTTTCATAAAAAATGGAATTCAATTCAGAGTTTTATCTTTTATTCTTTTGAAATTCATAATATTACTCTTCTGAGTTTCAAAAAATCTCACCAACTTATCCATTTTGTTGACTTTCCTATTAAAACTCATTTAAATTATAAAGTATCAGTTTTATTTTTACTAAAATAGAAATATGTAATATGAATGAGAAATATGTTCTGTCTTCTAATTAATTAGTATTCAAAGACAAATAATTTATTTGTTTACTTTGATCTATATGCTAAATTCACAGTGAATGATGACCGTCCGATTTACTTTAAGATTCGCGCCCGTAATTTTCACGTTTGCTTTAAAATTCGTGTGCATGAATCTTAAAGCAGATTGGACGGTCCCGAAACCCATCGGACCCGACCTGCTCTCTTGAGGGAATAGCAACAATGTTTAATGAATCAAATAAAGGTTTAGAATTTTTAATCCGTATCGGATTGGGTTCGTATTGAACTCGATTTGATCAATTTAATTAAGTATTATTGAATTTTATATCCGTATCAGTTGATCTGCACATTCACAGTGAATGTATTTTTTTAGTGCTCTAGTAAAAATCTTAGGTATTATTTTCTTTACTTTGAAGTAATTTCAAATATGTGATTTTATTCACACACAAAATTCTGAAAGCGTACAATTATTATGAAAAAAAGAAGTAAACTTTTTCTCAAACACAAAATCAAATACATGTCTTAAATAGTTGTTGTCAGGCCCCGGATTCGGACCGGGTGCGTGGCGACATAACGAGATTCTAGCATCCGTCGGACGACCCGTCAACCTACGTCGCAAATAAAAATAAACAAAAGTTAGCTACAAAGCTCAACTGATTAGATCTATGTTCATATAACTCAGACAGTTAAATCACATAAACAGATTTCTAGACCTAATATCATGTTAAATATATCCTCATAATCCTATATTTAGGTATGGTGCACTATCCTGTTATTCAATCAGATCAAAACGAAAACACAAGTTATAAGAAAGTCCGGGTATCTAATAGCGAGAATTTCATAAATTCAAATTATATTGCAATCGACTGCTCAGAACCATTCACAACGTAGGATCAAAACTCCAATCGAACATATTACAAAACGTTTCTTTTATTTTTTTTATATTTCTTCTCTCTCTCTTATTTTTTTTTCCTTCGGTTTAGTTTTTTCTTTTACCGAGTGGTAAAAATGAAGACATTTGTTTTATAAATGAATTTCAAAGTGGTGGTGGTTTGGTAAAATTTGCATGCACACTTACAAGTGGCATCTCATGCCATTTTTTTTTTCTTTCATAATTCAACCTCAAATTTTAAGTATTGAAAACAAGTTTAAAAATTTTCAATTTAAGCTTAAAATTTTCTAACATGGAAAATAGATTCAAAAAATATTTTTGTTCTTAGAAATATCAAAAAAATTACGGGATGTTACTGTTGTGTTTAAACTAAATGGTATTGCAAAAATAAATAAAATAAACAACTATTGCTGGCACCAATAAAGTACAAAATCTGAATATGCTCCAAAATCTACACTTTTTGATCAAGATTCGTGTAATTTTTTATATGTATCAAGATTCGTGTTATCGAGCGCGTTAGATTGGCGACTGGCGAATCCGTTCCCTGAATTCATATCACCAGAGTTAACTCAAATTTTGAGTTTAGATCTGAACCGTCCGATCTGATTTAGCACAAAAATTAAAAGAACCCGAGCATCGGATCAAATTTGACCCTGATTGTGATCGGACGGTTCTGATCTAAACTAAAATTTTGAGCTACTTGAGAGGCCCGCTCTTTTGCTCTCTCTCCTGTCCTAAACATTCCCTTGCGATCTCTCTCCTCCTTTCTTTCCCTCTTTCGAAAATCAAATATCTCTCTTGCAAACACTTGCCCTCTTCAATGCCGGTAAAAAGGAACAAACGGCCGAAGAACGCACTGCCCAATGATTTCGGGTGGCAGAGGCGAGTCGGGTGCAAGAGAAGTACACCGAACCCAATGATTTCGCTTCCTTTGAAGAAGAGGAAGATGGATCTTCTCGGCGAGACAATTCAAGAAGGCTCGCATGGAGATATTTTCTCGTACGAGGTACTTTCAATCATACCTTTCTTAATTAAAGATGTCAGGATTTTTTTAATGGAAAGATTGACGTCATCAAGATTTGTTCTTTATTCAAAGAAAAAATACAGTAGTACCTAAACTGGGACAGCGGTAAATTTCTTGTTTACCCGAATAGCCCAGGAAAAACAAGATGTTATTTTGCAGAAATGTCATTTAAATTTTTAACATGGAAGAATTGCAATTAATTATTCTTCACTTTCTTAACCGCTTCATGTTTTTAGCAGGGTCTCAACTAATTTTGACGACTTGATATTGCTGATGTTTGCTTTTTTATTTTTCAACCTCTGATGTGTGCTTTTTTTGTAAGTGGAACAAGTTAATTGTTCATGGGGCGATCAGAAGTTTTGTCCACAAGTAGCTCTTTGTTGATATCAGTAACTAACTCGGTTACTGACAATGTAAGAGCTTTTTTCTTGTTCGAGGAAATCAACTTCTAAGGTAAATTCATGTTTTCAGTCTTATATTAAAAAACATATAGAGAAGATATTTGTGTATTTGTGATACTGAGTATTTTTTTTTTCTACAATGACAGGCTTTGTGACTTTGGCATATCTATATTTTTCTATCAATTCATCTGGGTTTGCTGTATTTTTTTAATTTTCTTTATGTAGCTTGTTTCTCTGTTTGGCAATCTTACGAAATATATTATTGTTAACACTTGTTGTTGAACTGGATAAAAAGGATCGAACTGTTAGTGCATATAAACCAGTCAATTGAACAAAGTAGAAGCCAATTTTCTGCATTTCTGTTCATATTCTGACATTTTAAGCCTGAAATCATAGGTAGCCTCAATAAGTAAAAGGGTCCTTAATATATTTCGTTGCCAACAATTGTCGACATCCTTCAAAAAAAAAAAAAAAAAGTAAAAGGGTATTGTCCATTTCATCTGAAATTAACTAATTTCGTTTTTGTTTGCATAAAAAGATGTAGACATTGTAATTAAATATGATGGGATTTACTAACAATTAATAGCTGAATTTCACTTTGGTAAATTCCTGATTTCAGGACCAAAAAGAAAACATTATTCCTGATCAGGGGCCTAAAAAAGAAGCCACAGCTGGTGGAATTAATGCTGAGGCGGTGGATTCTACTCTCAAGGAGGTAATTTTTTTTTCTTTACATTTGTTCTATATAATTGAGTATGTCTGCTACATACTATTCATATTTTTTCTTTTTCTTTTTCTTTTTTCTTTATAAATTGATTCCTAAGTAGTAGCAGAATCAAAAATATAAATGTGTTACTGTGTATTTTTCTACAATAACATACTGTAGCATTGTGCATATATATGATTAATTACTGATGGATTGTGATGGAACTTGATACCCTGCTATGGTTATTACATAAGTAACTGACATGCAAATTTTGACTTTTGATTAACCATAACTGTGGTTATACGCAAGTTACTGACATTTAAATTTTGACTTGATTGACCATAATGAAGAACACAATTTAGTCAACTGTCACGCATCAATTATGGTTTGATTTGTTTTTTCCCCTTTGTTTGGTTTGCTTGTCTGGTGATATTGAAATAATCTGGTGACTTTGCTGCTTCTGTTCAAGGCAAAGCAGGACTACTGATATCCACAACTAAATTTGTCTGTCCTTAACTTAAGTTGCTTTTTTAGCCTTGAATAATAGAAAGTATAATCAATTTCATTTAAAATTAAGTAATCAACTGTTAATCTCCGTCAGCGGTCATAAAAGTATATGATGTGCGCATTTTGAATATAACAGTTTTATTATTTTCATGAAAGATGTGGACATTTTGATTATATATGATGGGGTTGACAAGCAATTAACGGTTGAATTTCACCATGGTGTATTCTAATTGTATTCTGGTGGAATTTGTAGTTGCGGATAAATCAAGAAGACATGATACCTGATTTGAAGGATGAAAGAACCACAGCTGAAGCGGGCAATTCGTATTTCACTGATTCTAAGGTAACTTTTTCTTGTATTGACACTCACATGTAAAAATTAGATAATTATAAAATTTATTAGGAATCAAATAGTCCTATAAAAACAATGATCTTAGGAATCAATAGATATTTATGAAATATATTAGGTATTTTCTTTTCTTTACATTTGTTCTCTATAATTGAGTCTGTTTGCTACGTACTATTCATAATTTTTCTTTTTTTGCTTTCTAAATTGATTTTTGAGTTGTATGCACAGAATTGAAAAATAAATGTGATACTGTGTATTTTTTCTACAATCACATACTATGTAACATTGTTCATATATATGATTAAAGATGAATTGTGATGGAACTTCATACTTTCTATGGTTATACTCAAGTTACTGAATTTAAATTTTGACTTGAGTAACCATTGTTTGTTTGATTATGTATCTGGTTATCTTGGAGACTGGGGTAAAACAGTCTGATTGAAATTTATCTGGTAACTATGCTTCTGTTTGAGGTCAAAGCAGGACTACCAATATTGACAATTAAATTTGCCTTTCCTTAACTTTTAACCTTAGTTGCATTTTTAGCCTTCAATAATAGAAAATAGTGTCCATTTCATCTTGAATTAAGTAATTAACAGTTAATTATTATCAGCTATCATAATATTGATGTGTTTTTTTACATAGAAAGGTGTTTTTATTGTTTCCATAAAAAGGTGTAGACATTGTAATTGAATATGATGGGGGTTTAGAAACAATTAACAGTTGAATTTCACACCTCGGTGAAATCCTAATTGCAGGAGCAGAAAGTCATAGCTGAGGAGGAGGAGGAGCCTAAAAAGGGAGCCATACCTGTCAGTGTCAACAAAAACTGCAGCATTGAAGGAGGCGATTCATATCTCCCGGACTCGCGTACACAAGGCAAGACCATTGTAGGTAGTAATGACGAAGAACTAGCCTCTGATGCTGAGTCGAGAGCTGATACTGTGTCGAGGGCAGATAGGTGGGCTTGTCGTGTATGCAAGGAAGCTGTGGTTTCCATTGCAGTGTTGCCTTGCAGCCATCTCTGCCTCTGCTGGGACTGTGAGTTTGAGATTGATCACTGTCCTGTTTGCGGGGAGCCCAAGACAGGCTGTTTCTACGTAAGGAGTCCATGAATGCACGGAAGGGGTGTTATGACTTATGACTGTCCTGATCCTAAAGGTGCATACATTTTTTTTTCTTTTATTTTCATTTTGTTGTAGAAAACGTTTTAAATAAAAACAGGTAACAAAAACGGTTCTTGTTTGTTGGTGCAATATTGCAATATAGACGCACAGTTAGCTAGAGCCTTTTTATGCAATACTGGTTGCTGGTATATACCTGGGTGTACAAAAGCAATACCCATTTGATGCAGGCCAGATTATTTTTTGTTTTTATTTTTGTTGGCGGTTGTTTTGTGTTTATTTTAGGTTTTATATACTGGCATCATGTACCCATTAGACAATTGTCCAAGGATGGATGCTGTGTTACATGTAGTGTTTTTACAGTTCTGCTGTTCTTGAAACCATATCTATGCTACTAATAAATAATGATTGACCTTTTCATTTTCTTTACCATCAGTTCAACAATCGTTTCTAACTTTGTGCTCATTTCTGTTGTATTTTGTATTAATTGTGGTGAATATAGGTGGTGGTCGCAGTCGCGGGTAAATATTGGCCGGAAAGGAGAGCGTGTTTTGAAGGCTTTTCTTTTGGTTTATAATCGGATGGTGTACTTGTTTTATTATTGGCTTCAGAAAGTTAAAAGAGTATTGTGTGAGGTTGGTTATGACTTGTGAGCATGTTTGGGTTTAAGTGTAAGTTAATGTTTTGATGTGATGATATATGCTTAGTTTGTTGTATTTGGAGGTTATTAATTGTTTTTTTCAAGATATAACTGTCTGCCTTATGTATGTGGCAAATGTGTTTTTAATATGGAAGCTTTATGTCTACAACTTGTGTTTATGCACATCTGCTAGTAGTTTCACACACCCTTTTACTAAAATAGAGTAGTCGAGCTTAAGCACATGTTTGGTTTTGGTTGTTTTATGAAGTAATTCAAGCATGAATCACCTTATTCAAAACTGTTATTTTATATTGACATAAGATAAGGCCTCTAATTGCCTTTGTTTATTGAGATGAATGTTTAGTATAATTTGATGCACAGCGATAGCGATTTGGATAAATAATCTATTGCATATTTGGTATTAACAGTCACAATTGCAAGTGATAATAGGAGCTGATTTGAACTGTTCTGATAAAACAAAGGATTTTCTTTCAATAATAACCAGGGTGGTGCTCTAGGTTATAGTTTCCAATTTTACTGATTTATTATTTTGGTCTTGATGAAGTATTGGGGTTGTCCTGCATGTGGAATTTTGCACAAATGAAGTTTTCTATGTTTCACTACCTAAAAAAATAGTAAAAATTAGTGATTTATTAATTCTGGGCCATCCAAAATTAGTGGTTTTCTACTACCTAAAAAAATAGTAAAAATATTCTAAAAAGTATAAATTTTATGTCTCTTAGTATATTTTCATATGAAGATCTTGTTAACCGGTTCAGATTGACTATTTGAATTTTAAAAATGGAAATATGAACCCATAGCACAGACTGATCTGTGCTTTGCAAAGTACCGTAACCTCACTTCTGTTCAGAATATCAATGCACATGCACTATTAATCACAAGTCTCCTCACTTTGACTTAATTAAGTACCCTTGATAATGGATACACTTAACAGTCACAGTTGCTCTGGATTATGTTTTCCAATTTTTCCCTGTACATATTGCGGTGTCCTGTTTACTGATTTAATATTTTGGTCTTGATGATGTATTGTGGATGTAGAATTTTGCACAAAAGAAGTTTTTTATGTTTCGCTACCTGGTAACAGATATGGTCATTACTGTTTACTGACGAGTAATTGGAGATGCTTTATGAATTATGCAAAGGTGAAATAAGAGGTTTTATATAAGGTGTACATAAGAAGATGAGCAGCTTAATTTGAGGTTTCTCTTTAGATCTGTTCAAGAGGTAAACAACTTTGTCTAAGGATGGGAAGTAATTTTTTTTTTTTTTTTAGGCCTTTCTTAATCTTCATTTTTATTTATTTTTACACTTAGCTCAGTTGTTCGCTAAGTAATTATTGGATATTGGATGGCAAGATGTCTTTTCTTTTATTATTAATTGCTAAGATCTATATATTGTAGTTTGTTATCATTATTCTGAGAAAATTAATTAAAATGGTTTTCATTATTCTCTTTATGGATTATTTTATTTACATTTGCATGAACGAAATGTTTAGCGTTTGGTTGCGTTCCATATATATCTTTGCAGCGCACATGTAGATGTTATAAAATCTTTCATATGTAGATTTTGTTATTTGAGGCAGAGGGTAATTTTTCTCCCTTCCCAAATTTTGATCACTTTTCAATGTTTTTTACACCAAAATTGTAATCATATATTTATGACTTACCTATTACGCAAGGTGAATCAACGAAGGTGAAAATCAACCGTTAATTGTGTGTAAACCCCATCATATTTAATTACAATGTCTACCCCTTTTATGAAACCAACAACGGAATTTGGTAATTTCAGCTGAAAAGGTTTCTTCTATTTATTATCAAGGCTAAAGTGCAATTAGAATTAGGGAAAAAAAAATTGGGTTGTGGATATCAATAGTCAATTGGATCAAACAGAAGCGAAGTTAAACAGATTTCTTCGTATAATCTCTCATGCTGGAATTAGTACTGCATACCCATAATTTGAGGCTTAAAATGTCAGGATATGAATTTTTTTTTAAGAAAACTAGCCTCTACTTGTTTAGATTGCTAGTTTAGCGTGTCGTTCTCTATTGAACATTTTCAATATTTATTTTTAATCAAATTAAAAAAAATAATTTCAATATCTTGTGTATAACCATGGCAAAGTTCCCTAATGTTCCATCTCTAGCCATATATGCCAAACTCATATAATATGTCATTTAAGAAAAAATACATTGTAATTATATTTATTTTTCTACATATTATTTTATAAATTTATTTAGAAAACAAAAAAGAAAACATTAAGAAAACAAAAAAGAAAACATTATGGAAAATGTATATCAAACATATTTAATTAATTAGAGAAAAACTAAAGAAATAATAAAAAATACCTTCTTAACATACCACAATTTAATTAGGTATCATCCGTATTTAGTATATTCTAAAATTTTAGTAAGCAGTTTCAACACGACTCCTTATTCTCGTACGTGGGCCCCTTGTTTCAGAATCTTGAGTTAGAACAGTCTGATAGCACTTAAGCCTTACACTTATATCATTTCTAACAAATTATATATACATTATTTATTTTTTATGTTAATTAAGAAAAATTTAAATTAGAATAAGGGAAATACGAATCACGCGTCCAGGTTGTGTCTCTTTCTTCCTTCACATTAAGTATTATCTATTTTGCTTTATCCACATCTACAAATTTGCATCCAAAAACAATCAAATACACCATGGTGAAATTTAATAGTTAACAAGTAATAAACTCCTATACAAATAAATAAAAATGTCCACATCTTTTTGTGCAAACAAGTAAATGCTAATATTTTGAATTAGCACATCATTTTATCATAGCTAATGAAAATTATCAGTTAATTACTTAATTTTAGCCGAAAAAACAATATTTCTATGTTCAAAGATAAAGTAACTAAGGCTAAAATTAAAAATGAAAATAAAAACAAATTCAATTGTGGATATATCCTGGTAGTCTTGATATGTGACCTCAAATAAACAAAATTCAAACACAACAGAGAAGCAAAACAACATAAAGAGAAAATATAAAGCAACCCAAATTGATGCATGACAGTTTTTAAAATGTTTTAATTATTTATGGTTAATCAAACTAAATTTAAAAGTAAATAAACTTACACATAACAATGTGAAAGTATCAAGTTTCATCACCGTCTGAAATATGACACAAGTATCTTTCCCTTTCTTCTTTTCGTAATTTTTATTGATTTTTCCTTAAATATCTTATTTTATTATTAGTTGTATAAAATTGTATAAAATATCATTATATTACTACGTGTTTCTTCATTTCTCATTTTTTTGGAAAAGAAAACATATATATATATAGAGAGGCTAAGCTCAAAAAGTTGTTTCTAGCCTCCGGA
>JAJGRW010000625.1:177507-337445 GCA_025461045.1 Carex parvula | reverse complement strand
TTTTTCATTTTAATTCGGCTAAAATAAAAAATTATAAAAAGAGGGATATTTACCTTGTCAAAATCGTAGATCTGAAGAGTTTCTAACTCTCTTAGACGATCCAGAAATTTTAAAACAATTGGATGGAGAAATGATTGAGTAATTGAGAGGATAAAAGAAAAAGAAAAAAAAAAAAGAGTTCGGAAGAGAGGAAAACGATGAAGGAGAGGAAAGGGAGAGACAGAGATGGAACCCTCTCGGGTAGAAATTTGGAAATCAAGCTCCACCGATCCCTAGGACCGGTGGAGGTATAGATGAGGGATTTTTTGTGGCGAGGGTATCCCCTGGTGCAAAACAGGCTCCACCGGTCCCTAGGACCGGTGTAGATTGGGTTTTTTTTGCTCCACCGATCCGGTGGAGGTTAGTTATCGAAATTCCATCCTGCAAAGGCTTGTTCCGTTAAATTAATTTAAAGTAATTCTATTTAAAAAAAAATCCCAAATGGTAGGTCATGTCAACTTTAAAAATTTAGAATGGACATAATTCCATATATAATTACTTTGAAAGTTCAATCATACTTTTACAGTTTTTTGTATATAGTATTAGACAAAAATTAACTTACAAAATATTAGAGCCAAAGAGCGCAAGGCACTTGCTCTAATTGTACTTGGCTCTTCGGTACTGCAAATTCCAAGTTTGGTAAAAAAAAAAAGAAGCAATAGTTGTTTGCCATAATTTTTTGTTTAATAGATGGATGTTGATGAGTCGGAAATTCCATTCGAACAAGAGACCGCAAAACTTGAATTAATCAATTTCAAGTACGAAATTCGCGAAGATCTACTCAATAGTGTTAGAGCATTTTACTTTATTAAATGATAGGTATTATCTATATGTGGTTCAAAGCCAGAGAAATGTTGTTTTACAATGTGATAGAGTGGTAAATATCGTGGTGCACGAAGTGCGCTTTTAGATGAAAGAGAAAAGACAACAAAGACACATCGAATCAATAATTTTTGAGAATAATGTTACTACGTACTATACATAATTTAAATGAATTTCCTATTTTTTAAGTTTTTAGTTTTATTGTTAGTATAATGAGTTTTTCATCGGAAACTCAATTTGAATTTTTGTTATTTTTATGATTGTTACTACGTTATAAATTGCAATATCTGCAATTTGTGCTATTCTGAGATTATATTTAATTTTTTTTCCATACCCTCTTTGTTATTATGGAGACCATTTTACTGCTTTTAAGTTCAATAGCTGGCCATTTTTTTTGTAATAAAATCCGTAGATGCATAAAATAATAGAATACATAATAGATATACTTGTTACCCAACAAATGATAAAAATTAAATGCCTATACACTAACTATAATTAAAAACAGAAAAAAAAAAACAAATAAGAAGGAATAATGTAATGTTTTCACCGTTTTATTCTAATTCGCATTCTGTCAAAAAAAAATTGAGTCGGTATTAACTGGAAGAGGTAGAAAAGAGAAATAAATAAATAAAGAAATGGAGAATTATATCACTAATTTTAGAGTCATGTTGCAATTTTAATTGTAACGCATCGTGTGGCGGTATGTGGGACGAGTATGTTTGTAGCTAAATTTAGACTTCTACACATAAAAATAGATGCATTTAATCAAAAGAAGATTAGATTATGTGATTGAAGGGCTGAAATTAAATTCTAAAAATCAATCTTTCAATCGTAGCCGTTGGTGGACAGACACCCAACGTGCTTAATAATGGATATGGAAATATATGCAAATGTAGAATTAATACTAATATTAAAACTACAACTACTACATTATAATAAAAAAAATAACAATAGTAATAAGAATTATTATTATTTTTATTGATATACAATAATATTGTAATACGCAACTACTAGTTTCATCATACCACACACAGAAAACACTTCCGCCACTAAAATTTCAGTAATAAAAAGGAGATATATAATACTGATGATAATTTAGTTCAATAGATATTCTAAAAGATATTAAACAATGCAAATTTACATTCTTAGAATGCAATTATATGACATTGATATAGTATATGAAAATTAAAACAACATAATAAAACTTCCTATAAATATATAATTTACAGAAATCACAATTTATTTGAGCCCACTATCCATCATCCGTTGATGTGTGTGTTTCATTTATACAGAGATCAAAGCGCTAGAGAAGACATATTATAAGTGTTGTTGTTGTTGAATCACAACTCTAATGTAATTTCTCTGAGAAAATGCAATTCCAAGATAGCTTCATTATATTTTTCTCGTTTTGCAACGAAGGATGTTGAATAAACAATATTAATTTGAAGATGTTTTGCTAATGTATGCATTATACATTTTCTTTATTTTTTTAGATTGATTCCAAAATCTTATTCAATTGACACCAAGTAAGAAAATAGTTGTATCTGCAGAAGTGCAGAATTTTAGAAGTGAGTTTGCTTTCCTTGATTAATTGTAGTACAAGTAGGTTTCATTTGAGTTTCACGTATTTTATGGTTTTGAAAAATCATGTAACCTGAATGAGTGTTACAATAATCACATTTTTTGGGAGCTTTCAACTAACAGTAAAAGTCACAACACCATTTTTTTATATAATTATTTTTATCTTCTTTATATTTGAAAAGATATATTAAGTTACAACTACAAAAATATTACACTTTATTTTTACATGAGGAGGATGCAAATGCCTCCATTTTCAGGCCTCCACCATGCCTCCATTTTAAAAAACTTAAATAACTCAAAATTTAAAACTAAAAAAATCAAAATAAAACCGTGGAATATGATTTACATCATTTTATCTATGTGCGCATAAAAAATTATCACGATTTTGATTTTGTTTTTATGTGAATCAATAAGTTAAAAATCAACGTCTAGAAATTATCCACATTAGTACATTTTTTACAAAGCTCTTGATGACAACCAAAAACAAAATTGAAATGTCATAATTATTTTACACATGCATAGATAAAATGTATTAGATCATATTCAACGGTTTTTATTTGATTTTTTAGTTTTAAATTTTGAGTTATTGAAGTTTTTAAAAAATAGGCATGGGTGGAGGCATGAAAATGGAGGCATTTGAGCCTCCTCTTTTTACATATAGAAGTATAAATCACTTTATTTTCTCGTGTTTATGGTGAAGGCAACTGAATTGGATAGATAAAAATAGTAATGAAGTGACGTAACTAAAAAGATCGAAATGAACACTCATTGTGGAGACTAGAAAAAAAAACAAAAAAGTGTCGTACCGTGACTTTAGTCTCGTGCTGTGTCGTGCCGTGACCGAGTTAATTTTTCACGTACCGTGCCGTGCCGTGACAAAAATGTCAAGGGTGGTCACAGCACGCAAAGTCACACCACGTGAGTCACGCCGTGTCTAAACATGCCGTGACCAATGTGACTCGTGTGACTATTTAATCATAATTTATGTTAGTTTATTTAAGATTCACCATTAAATCAATATCTAATGGCTCTAATTACACGTGACTCGCGTGACTACATGTCGTGCCGTGCCGTGCCAAAGTTTCAAAAGATAGACACGGAACGCGAATGGTCACGGCACAGGACACGCGCGTCACGGCATAACTGACAAGCGTGCCGTGCCGTTCCGTGACAGAGCCGGCTCCGCTGTGCCATTTTTCCCACTCTAGTGGAGACCAATTTCATTCAACTATTACTTTTTTTTTTAAATTTTACACTTCTTCACTGTCTAGACTAGTGATAAGTTTAATCAATTTAATTGTGAATTTAGATCTTTGTTGGTTAGGTATGGATTGGATTTTGATTAAACCCAAAGTATAAAATTTTAAAGCCCAAAAATAAAAAATAAAACATGCCCAAAATGAAAAACAAGCCGTGGCATTATCGTTATGACTAAAATTCAAGGGGGATAAAACCGACTACAAAAATATACTTGCTGCTCTGTAAGGTAAGATTTTAACAGAGTAGTTTTGGCTTCATTGCAGCGTATGAACCATAAGGAGCGCTGTTTAGATTCTATAGTCTGTGCGCTATATGAAGCCAAACACTACTTTGTTAAAATCTTACCCTGCTTTGTACTGACAAGTATCCTCTCCAATACTGTAAAAGATTCCCTTCACTTTACGTTTGAGATTAACTCTCAGCCGCTTTGAGATTCGGGCTAGAGCAGGGCAGTATTATTGGGCTTTGAGATTCGTGCCAAGTTAAAAAAACGGTCCAGATCCAGTAAGTGTAAAAGATTCCCTATTACGGCACGGGGAGGATCTGAAATCTGCTCTGTACTTTGTTAGTTGGCAGTGGACGGGAGAAGAGCAAGCATCATCTAGGACTTTATCTCTACACAAACATTCTACGCTATCTCACTTAAAAAACCCATTATAATAAAGTAAACCATTTACATTCCACGTCACCTATTACTCGAAGTAACAGTAAGTAAATTACTAAAGTGAACTATCTGTTTCCAGAAATCCCTCCTTCCCCATCTCTCTCTCTCAAGAGTGTGAAACAAACAGTGATCTTGACTTAAACAAACCTTAGCTAGGGATCTATAGCAGTATCTAAGCAGAGATCCAAGATTCGAAATCACTCGGTGCGTTGCTAGATCTTATCAAGCGGAGGTAAATTTGTACTAATTTTGTGAAATTGAAAGGAAATACAAATGCGAACGCCTTCAATCCTCGCTCAATGTTTGCCTGGTTTGTTACCGCAAGAGAAATCGAGTCACTGTGTAAATATAGTACCAGAAAGAGACTTACAGCATCCCTCTCCTGCAGTTGAGATTGTTCCAGCAAAGGTATTCTTTAATTGATAACACTGCTTCAATTATATATATACTGTTAAATTTTAACAATGTTGACCTCACAACTGATATTGTTTTCTAGGCTGATTGAAATAAAACCAAGTCCAACTTTAAGCATTGATTTATGGTATTAAATTTAAGCAATGAAGTAATTTGGTTGACTAGATTTTGGTTGATTTATTACAGTTATTAATTCAGGGTAATTTAGTAGGTTTTGCTAGATTTATCTCAGTTACACAATTTTGGTAAGAGAAGAGTATAATTTTCAACAAAATAAAAAAAAATAAACAGAATAAAAGAAGCATTAGAACATTTGTTCCGTGCCCTTTCATTTTAATTTATGAAACATCATCATTCATCACTGTTACAAAACCATGATTGCAATTTAAAAAAACAGAAAAAGAAAATTGATCTTGTTAAGTAGTGTTGTTCTCTCTTATTAATTTGGGGATTTTTTTTTGTCAGAAAAGAAAAATTAACTTTTGATGGCTTTTAACATGGATTGCAGAATGTTCACCCGTTCAAATATGCTGGTGAGAATGTTGAAATGCATGGCCTGAACATTTTCAAGGTATTATCCTATTCAATATCTCATTTTTTGTTCTCTTACTATTACTTTTTTATATTTAATGTTTTAACTTTGTATTTTGTTTTTCTTATTTTAGGGGAAGGTTAGTGTTGCAGATATAGTTGGAATTTCAAAGCCAGATGCTATGACCTTAAAGAGTGAAGGTGACCCATAAAAACATCTTCTCTATGAGTCAATAACTTTATAGGGGGGAAATCATATTGTTTGCTAATCGATCTTCGATTTTAGGCACCTTGAAATCATGGGAGAGTTCAATTGACCTTGTAAATGTCTTAAAGAATGAGATACGTGACGGGTTATTGAGCTTTCGTGGCAAAAGAATTCTAGAGGTAACATTTTACCATTTTTATAATAAAAAATAACCTTTTCTTTTTGTGCAAGTGTAGATTTTTTGAAATATATCTGGGCATTGAGATTTTGAAGCATCTGTTAAGTGACCCTTAGTTGCTTATCAGGTTGTAGTACTGTATTTTTTTGAACTTGTTATTTATAATATATGTTGCATTAGAAGTTTGATAATTTTGTGCAGCTTTGTTGTGGTCATGGTCTTGCGGGTATTTTTGCTTGCATTAAGGTACTTTTTTTCTGCTCTTATTGATTTATTAAGCTACATAATTATATTGTCAACCAATGTTTCAAGTTTGGTTTCTCAGCTGAGGTTTCGTTAGTTCATGCCAGTAATGGTTTTCCTGGAGTTTGCTCTTTTAAACCAATTATCATTTTTTCTATTAAGGTTCAAATTACAAACATTACCTCAGAAAATGTGGAAGGCCCATAAGGTCCTTAAACCAATTAAGCAAAACAAATGAGAACCTAAAGGCTGAAATATTCTAGTGAAACCTGTGACTGCACCATGCTGTAACATACGAAAGGAATTCACATCTCGTCAGATATCTCAAATTTTGAGTTGATCTGTTGAAAATCAGGACCGTTCAAATCCTTTTTGCACGAATCTCAAAACACAATGATACTGCCCCCGTGTGAAATTTGGCCCATCTTTAGATAAATTGAAAGTTTGAGATATCTCAGAGAATAAAGACTCATACGAAAGGGGGACCTTGTTTGAGTACCATCAATCCATTTAGTTATAAGTTATAACTAAATTAAACACTTTCCTCTTTGATTGCTAACAATTACCTTTATTTAGGTTTTCTTTATTTTTGGTAATTTCTCAACAAAAAAAACTCTTGCAGGGCGCCTCTACAGTTCATTTCCAAGACCCGAGCGCCGAGACGATCCGTTGCAAAACAATCTCGAACGTCCTCGCAAACCTTGAGCAGGCACGCGATAGACAGGGCCGGCAACCACCTGAGAGCCCTCTCACGCCATCTCGCTACCAACTCCCCTCAGAAGTGCGCTTTTTCGCTGGCGATTGGGATGAGCTCCACACCGTTCTCTCTGTGGTCCCCGCCGAGGGCCTCGATGAGTCCCCCGGAATCACTCTAGGTAGGGTTTAATTGGTTGTAAACCGAACCGAGAGAGTTTTGATTAATCGGTTTGGTTTTTCCCATTAAATGGATCAGTTCATATTTTAAAACTGGTTTAATTGTTTGGTTCAGTTTAGAAATTTTTAGAACTGGTTAGACCGAACCGACCGAAAAGAGGAGTATTATTCTTTTGACCTTATAAAAATTTAACTATGAAAATCACTAAACCCTAATTCAATTTTGTGTTTGAATAAATAATTCTTTTGATCAGCCAATAAAAAAATTCAAAAATTAACAAGAACTGTTTATTTCTTTATTAATTTTCTTATTTCGGTTCAACTGAACAAACCGAAATTTAGTTTTATTTGGTTGATAAGTTTATTTTGGTCGGTTCGGTTGTATTTTTGAAAAATGAATAAAATCTTGGTTTGCCTATTTTATTTCATTTTAACCAAACCAAAACAATGAACACTCTAGGATTCTGCGACGATGATCTGATGGATGGTTGTAGCAGTCAGGACGGAAGTGTGATCGGGGCCGGGCAGACCGGGCAGGAGATGATGGTGGGGTCGGCACGGAGATCGAGGAAATTGTCGGGAAGTCGTGCCTGGGAGAGAGGGAATGAAATGGGGGCAGGAGATGGCGGGTATGATATTGTATTGATCAATGAGATGCCCTACTCGGCCAATTCTCTTCAGAGCTTGTATTCACTTATTAAAAAGGTTGGTTTCCCGTAAAAATTTCCATTTATTCTTCTAGTTTTATGCTTTTAAAAATAAATTATAAAAATATACTTAGCTTCAAAAATTATAAAATTTTGCCTACCTTGAAATTTTTCCCCAAAGTATGCTTCTATTTCTATGTTTCTCTCAGAAAAATTATAAAAATATACTTAAATATTCAAAATAATTATAAAATTGTGCCTCTCAAATTTTTGCTCCATCCTATTAGTTATCCTGCTTCCGCCCTGATTTCAGCTTGTATATATTTCTGGTAAAAGGACCTCATGCAGGAAATATTATGATATTATGGGCAGGATATATTGCTCTGGTTTTCTGGTCTTGAAGAGTAAATTTGAATACTTGTTACCTGCTCATGGGGATATATTTCGGTGCTGCCATTGACAATTAAATATATCGTGGATAGGCCCACATGTCAAATCACACTCCTCATTTGAAGTTTACATTATGATATTATGAATTTACAAGAGTTAATATGATATTATGAAATTTAGAAGGGGAAATATGTAATTTCGAGGTTTTTGAAGGGTATACATGAAATTCTTCCTATATGATAATTAGAAGATTTTTTTTAGCTCTACTGGCAATTTGTACTTGACATTGTTTTTTTTTTTTTAACTATAACAGTGTTTGAGGCCACCATATGGGATAGTCTATCTGGCAGCGAAGAAGAACTACATTGGTTCGAGCAGTGCAGTGAGACAGTTGAGAGCACTAGTAGATGAAGAAGGAACCTTCGGTGCTCATCTCGTATCCGAATCGAGCGATAGAGAAATCTGGAAATTCTTCTTCAAGTAAATAAGTATGGGTAATGAGTATGTGTGTATATATAGTGCATTTAATTTCCAAAGTATTTCCCTTCATTTTTTAGTTAATAACCTTTTGATATTGTGTATCATTATTTATATGTTCTTAACCATAAAATACTTATTAATGCTTTATCTCTTTCATGATCTAATCAATTTCTATTTAAAGAATATTGTTAGAATTTATACAGTACCATAATATAATCCAAAAATACATGCACAGAGATTGGATTGCCCCTTGTCTCATACTAATCTTTTGAGTATGCTTATGAAAAAATTAGCACTTAAAAAGTAACAAATTCAAATTTTGCATCGTCAATGCACTTTTGAAATGACTTTGCCTATATATAACTAGACTTCTAATTGAGGTATAATTACCTTAATAGGGTCACATTTTAGCCAAATTGAGCTCGCAATTGATTGAAATAATTAATGTGAGGCATTGGCTATTTTTTCTGCTTGAGCTAGATTGGTAAAATGCTGACTAATATATACTGTCTTTTCTTTTTCTAGCAGTGTTGGCAGAGAGCATGAGATTCTCTTTTATTAGATTAGAAATAAATTCTGAATTCTGAAACAATTTAGGAAATCCAAAATACATAGTTTGGGTATAACATGTAAAAGTGAAAAGAAAAATAATTTGTGAACTAAAACAGGAATAATTTAAAATTCCATAATTAGCCAATTTAAAAGTTAATTCGATACTTCAGTTATTAAAATATAATTATAAAGGTTCGATATACGATAATGTAGGATATAAAGTAGAATATGAACTCATTGCACGAATAGTTCATATATTTTTAGTTTTTCTAAACTCCAATTCTACATTGGAAACGCAAAAGACCAGTTACATGCACTAATCGACCATTTAGGCAGTCAAGTAAATTAACCGGTCTGTCACGGCACGTCACAGATATGGCAGGACAAGGTACATCACACATTCCGGTCATGTGACATGACTTGTGTGTTCTGTGACGTGTCCATTCGCCTGATCAAGATTTTAAGCCCTAATTTGCTATAGCTTATCCACCCAATTGTTCAATTTAGCTGAAATTACTGGTAGAGTTTGCAATTCAGGCTTCCTCAGCCTTGAATTGAGCAATTTTACCTCACGTCAGTTTCAATTGTGCTCAGCTTAACCAAATTGTGTATTTAGTTAAGTCTTATTTGTGTTATTCAGCACTTAACAAACTAAGAGATTATTGAATTGATGATCAGGCTGGAACAAAATCTAAGATTTGGTTCTTGCTTTGGCCATTAGTAATAGTGGTGCTAATTTTCATTTATGGCATTCTTTGTTTGTCCAATTAGTTAATTACTTTTATACAAACTGAAGCAAGAAGAAATGATACATTTACCAAGAGAAAGCATTCCGGACTACATAATATTATACATGAAACCAAAAGGATTACATAAATAAAAAGGTAATAGCACTGAGAAATTAAAGAGGAAACAAATTAATATTCAAGTGTTGTGAGGACAAGAGATGCTTATTCTATCACAAATTAACCACAAAAACAGTGTAAAACTCCTAGGTTGTTGTTTAGAGGTCGAGGTTCCTATGCTAGTATATGAGTTCATCCCTAACAGTACTCTATATCACTATATCCATTACAAAAAGCAATAATTGCACATTTCACTCGCAACTCGATTAAGGGTTGCATATGAATCAGGAGAAGCGCTTGCCTACTTGCACACTTCAGCATCTCCGTCGATTTTTCCATGAAGCTTGTGTGCCCAATCTCTATGTAATGGTGGGGATTGTTCACCGAGCAGAGTCTCTATGTTTAAGTATGAAGGTCAAGAGTACATCGCGAAAAAACCGAGACTCTGCTCGATGAACAATCTCACCATGACATAGAGATTGAGCACACAAGCTTCGATATAGATAAGGAAGCTCCATGGAAAATCGGCGGAGATGTTGAAGTGTGCAAGTAGGCAAGTGCTTCTGCCGACTCATGTGCAACTCTCAATCGGATTGCGAGTGAAATGTGCAATTCTTGCTTTTTGTAATGGATATAGTGATATAGAGTACTGTTAGGGATGAACTCGTATACTACATAAGAACCTCGACCTCTAAACAACCACCTAGGAGTTTACTATGTTCTTGTGGTTAATTTGTGATAGAATACATCTCTTTTCTGAATTCTTTCTTTTTGCTCTCATCGACTATCTTACACTTTTTAATGGCAACCGTTTCATCTCTTAGAGTTCCTTTGTAGACAATGCCATGGCCTACATAGCCAAGAATATTTGCACTGTCAAAATTGTTTGTTGCCTGTTTTACTTGTTGCTTTGTGAAGATTGTAAATCTAAACCCCTTATTTGATTTAATCTTCTCCAACAGAATCTACGTGTTGTTAAAAGTACTTCTCTTTTACTTTAGAAAAAGATTTCTTCTCTCCAGGACCACATATATACCAACTGCAAGAAATGATAAAGCGGCAATATCATCACAAGTTCCTACAATATTTAATGCAAGTAAATACATTAATCAAATTATTTGGTTGTAGACATTCTACATTCTGTATATAAAAATTAATTTCTTTAGTATATTCACAAAATAGAAGACAATGAGATGACCCCACATAAATAAGCAACATGTCCTGACAATAAAAATATGTTTTGTAGTTTACTTCTTCTATGATGAAGTTTGTATTTTTTTTGTAATTTCACTCTAAAATAAGGGTATATTGTATTTACTCTATATTGTGGTCATTTATTAATGATGTAATATGTTGTTCTATTTTTTTTTTCCTCTATGAGACATGTTGCATAGTTTATATATTTCTATTGAGATTGCACTAGCTAGTTGTTTATATGTGTAAAGTTTTTTTGCATTAATGTAACTTTGAACAAAACACTTCTATTACTTTTCACTATATTTTAAGCCAAATACAATATTTTTTTGGTGGAAAAAAGTCTTTAAGTTTCCAATTCAAGTCAGTCGCTTTATACTGAGTCGTCTCAGTTCAATTCAACAAATTTATAAAACAATATGGCAATCTCTATTCAAGTTCTGAGTTCCAAAGGTTTTAAGTCCGGATAAAATAGTTTTTCAGATTGTAGGGTTCAAGATTTTGAGTTAATCATATTCGGTATGGTTTGACTTTGGGTTAATGACTTTGTGATCAGATTTTGCTGCCTCAAGCTAAGTAGGAAAAATTTAGTTTTAGCGAATTATATTTTTTATTTATCCTGAAAGCAATCCTTACTCTCTATTTCTATACTTGTAACAACATTTAAAAGTTCATGAGAGTTATTTATCCTTAAAAGGTAATAACATACCTATAATTAGTGCCACATTGAGTTACACATTCTCTCATATTGTTATGCTTTATACGCCAACCGGATAGGACAAGAGCACCAATATCCTCCAAAATTGTGACACTTTCCTCACTTTGAGCATGCATTTTGGTTGGCACATTCGTCGATATCTGCATAAATATACCATAATATCTAAGATGCCTATATGATGTGGCAGACACCGCAAAGATTATAATAAAAAATAAAAACAAAGAAGGAAAGAACACGAGAGAGTGAGAGAGTGAGAGAGAGAAAGACCTTGACAGCCTCCATCAAGGTAAGGATTGCCTTCATATCCATCAGTACAGTTGGATATCCCTCACCACTGACAGTCAAGCAATGACTGTTACTGCTATTGCATGCATAGGTGGGTTTGTGTCTGAGTGCGATGTCGCATGATGGAGTGTCAAATTTTGTTCCTATGGCCCAGTCAATCACCATCGGTAGAGTAGCGTCAAACAGCTCATTGATGGCGATGTAAGTGGTGTTGAACTTGAACTCAACATCCTCAACCAACATAGCATAGCTGCAACGAGTAAATTCGAGCTTAGAGTTGATACATCTGAAAGATGATTTACCAAAATCCATTATCGTTGTTGCAGTGAACGATAAACTACCATTTCTTACATGTGTATCTATCTTGCCAAAGTACCTCTCTACTGGTGGTACCAGACCAATAAAATTCAGTGCATTGCTAAATGCAAATTTTCCTTGTACCCTTTCTGTTTGTGTTTTCCTCATCTTTACTGTGCAATTGCTTAACCGCCAACCAATTCAGCACAACTACTAAAGCGGGCCCCATGCGCTCCACCTCAAGCCGGATTAGCTCAGATCCCGATCGGACGGCCGTGATCTCAAACAGAAATATTCTGTTACCTCAACATTTATTAAGTGTTACAGATTGTTTTCATTTTTGCCCGTGTTGGCTCATCAGTGTTACAATTTGTTTTTTGTACAAATCTGAGTAAATTTTGACACTGTTACAACAAAATCTGAGTAAATTTTTACATAAAATTCAAATCAGAAACAAGACTATACCTTGTACCAGGATCAATCGCTTTCAAAGAGCCTTGATCTGAATCAATCACCTCTTTCACAGTCGCAGCCTTCATCAGCGTCTCTCTCTGCCGAACCTCTCCTCACGAGCAAGGATACCACTCCACCCTTGTGTCATTGATATATACTGGAAATGAAAGGTCAGGCCCAACAGTGTTCACACCTTTATTTTCGGCCCATTCTCAGCCCAAAAAAGAGAGACTTTAATTGAGTAACAGACCAAACCGGAGTATAAATATTAACGGATCTAGTTTAGCTTCATACAGCGCACTAGTCATATATTATCATTCTCTATGACGATTGTGCAAAGTTGAACTTTCTCTGTTAATACCTTTACCCGAAAATCGGAGGAAAATAAAATAAAAGCTTGGTAGCACCAAAAAAGAACCCCAGTATGTGTTTCATGTCCTCCTCTTCCTCTCCGCTCCCTTCTGACCTCTTTTCCCCTCGCTCCCTCTCCTCCCCTCACTACTCTTTGGGAGACAACACTCTTACCCTCCTTTCCCGTTCCCTACCCTCCTCTGATGTAACCTCTCTTCTCTCTCTCCTTTCCCGCCCCGGTGGCCTCCCCTCCTCTTCCCTCCCCCCTCTCCTCTGTTCCATTTCCCACTCTCCCCTCCCACTCCTCTCTCTCCGTCTCTTCCTTTCCCTCCCCTCCCCTTCCCTCCCCTCCTTCAATGCTCTCCTCTCCTCGTTCCCTCCTTTACCTATTACCCTTCTCTACCTTTCTTCCTCTCCGCTCTCCGCAGATTCCCCACTCTTAAACCTAACCTCCGATCATTCAATCTCCTTCTCAAATCCCTCTCCCCTTTCTCCATTAACACTTCTTTACACATTTTGCACTATGAGCTTCCTCGCCGCGGCCTTAAACCCGATGCTTACACCTACTCTACCGTCATCTCCAGTTTGTTAAGTCTCGGCCGTACCTCTGATGCCGTCTCTCTCTTGCATGAGATGCTACTGGATCCCTCCATTACTCCTAATCCTGCAGTGTTTAACCCAATTCTCAGTTCGTATCTTCGATCGGGTGACACTCGATCGGCCTCAAAGCTGTACAGGTTCATGCTTTTGAAAGATTGTAAACCTTCTCTTGCAAGTTATAATACGTTGATACATGGGTTGTTGATGAATGGTCGTGCTAATGCTGCACTAGTGGTGCTTCGTCAGATGAATTCTGACGGGCTTGCACCGGGGCCCACTACCTTTGGTGCAATTGCACATGGATTGGCTAGTCTGGGACGACCATTTGACGCACTTAAGGTGCTCGATCAAATGCGCGACTCACATCAGATTCAGCCTAATGAGTTTGTTTATTGTGCGATTATTAATGGGTTTTTTAAATCCGGTGAACTGGATCAAGCAATTAAGGTTTGGGAGGAAATGGTATCAAATGGAACTAAACCCAATATGGTTTTGTACACGGCTTTGATTGACGGTTTGGCACGGCATGGTAAGATGGAACTAGCCGAGGAGTCTTTTCTCAAAATGGTCACAGATAACTGTTTCCCTAATTTAATGACATACAATTCTTTGATTAAAGGATATTTTAAGGCCGGTAACATCCAGCGAGCACTTGACATGTGGCAAGAGATGGTAGACTCGGGTTTCACGCCCAATAAGATATGTTATAGCATATTAATCAAAGGATTGTGTGATTGTGGGAGATTAAAAGAAGGCATGATGGTATGGAAAAACATGCTAGCTAAAGGTTGTGTACCGGATGTAATTGCATATAGTTCTATAATCAAAGGCTTGTGTGATGCCGGGTTGGTGGATGGCGGGTTGAAATTATTTAATGACATGGTGGTTGGTGATGATGCGGTGGTGCCCGATGTGGTGACATATAACATCTTATTTGATGGGTTGTTGAAAGTCGGTGAGGTAGCACGAGCTATGGATCTATTGGCGAAGATGTTGGATCAGGCATGCGACCCGGATCTGTGTACATGTTATGTTTTCTTGAGGGAATTAAAGGAGGAAAAAAAAAGGGAATTTTTGGAGGGTTTAGTAGGGAGGTTATGCAAAAGAGGAAGGGTTATGGCCTCAGGTGAGGTTTTGGGGGTCATGTTGGAGAACTTTATTGTGCCGAGTAGACCAATTTGGGACATGGTGGTTAAGGGTGGTTTTAATAGGAGGAGAGCTTGGAGAGCTATTGATAATTGTTGGTGGGCAATTTGGGGATCATAATTTTTTTTGGCAAGGGATGGATACAAATTGTTGTACACTTAGTTGTTAACTCATTCTTTGTTTCCAGTGGAAAACATAAATGGACGAAAATGTCCTTTCCGGTTTTTACAACTTTTAGTTTTATTTCTCTGTATATGCTCTATTCTGAATTCATCCCAATTCTCTTCTGCCTTTTATTTTTGCCTGTAGGAAGCTAGTTAACAGTTAAATAGAGAGGCTTGATATGAAACAATGCCATATTTGCTCTTGCTACAGATCTATAATAAATGAAAAAGGGATACTGGTACCTTATTTATACATGGAAACTGACAGATTAACATTAGCATTAACATTAATATAGCATTAGTAGACAAGTAACAATAGGAAGCAAATGCAATGGATGGCAATAATAAAACAAAAAAATTAAAATAATAAATAACAGCTATGTTGTGAAACACCAAAGCAAACATAATTTAAACCCTTGTAACTAAAAACTACATATAACAATAACCAACAACACAAATTTAAAATGATAATAGATCTGTATAACTACCAAAGACAAAAACAGATCTATATCAATTTCAACAATTTATGGAAACATTGCTTTTTCGCCAAGACCAGTAGTTTACTCTAATGGGATCCATCCTCTCCAAAGCAGAACAAATCCTGGTCGCTAAATTATGATCCGACGAACCCGATTCATCAGATTCTGTCAAGCCTTTAACAGCTTCTTCGATTTCCTTAGTAGGTTTTAATCCCTTGCACAAGACATCCAACAAAAGGTTCCAAGCGAAAGTACAAAATGAGTATTCTTTTAAACCTGGAGACATGTACGAGGGACCCTTTCGTCATTTATAAAAGAGTCAGGGGTGCCTTTATAAAGGCCTTGAAGGTACCTCCATGGACTCTCATTATTAGGGTTTTGCAAAATGGCATTGATTGTGTAGTCTACTTCAGAGTCTCGCATTGCTGAGAGACCACCAAGCAGTGGTGATTTTGTAATCACAAAATATCTCTGCATAAGAAAGTAATTGAAGTAGGATATATGTAAGTAGACTTGCATGTAATTAGAGCATCATGAAAAGTTGTTAGTTTGTTCCATACATTATGCCAGATTTAATATGCAGAGAATATTTGCAAAGCATGACAGCAATATCATAGAATAAAGAATTTATCGCATCACAAAATAACATTATTTATTTAATTTTGGTATGATAATGTTTAGGTTTTATGGCAGAAATTACAGTTACTTAATTTCAGTGCACAGTATGTAACTTGCAACCAGTATAGTTATCTCATGCATGTGTTAATGTAATAATAGTAATAAATGGTAAAACAACCAAATTTATCACTGCACCTGATTCCAAGCCGAATTATTAAAAATATCTTCTTTCAAAAGCTCATTACAAAAGTCAAGCTCCTTCTCCCATCCTCCCAATTTTTGTAAGACCCACTACAAAAAAAGGAAAAAAGAAAGAAAGAAAGAATTGTGATATATATTAGTTTTTTAGTTTCACACAATATAATAAGGCTGTAGTTTCATTAATTAAAACCATATAACAAACTAGCAAAAGATTAATTCCTTCTTAAAGATTTCAATATTATCGCAAACAGTAACCATCAGTTAAAACTACATGAATGCAAAAATTTGGACAGAGCAAAAAAAAAGGTTGGCATGAAAAGCATCAAAATTTTGACTCATTATTCGTCAAAATAGATTACAAAATATAATAATACCAACCTGTCTATGAGACCAAGCATGGTAGTTTTTTGCATCACGGCAAAGCATTAACCTTGTAAAATCATGCTCATCCTCTGATGCTTCAGGCCCCAATTTCTCAGCAAGCCATCTCTTGTGATGCCTAAATAAGTAAATATCATAATAAGATATTTAAAAAACATGTAATCTGGTAAAATGAATAAATTCATTGAATTCACATGAAATATTTCACCAAATCTGGTAATTCTTAAAGTTGCCTTCAGCGAGCTTGTCTACAAACAGTTTTTCTTCTATCAAGTCTGAATTCAGTGCCTCAATAACAAGCCTTCTGAAATGCCAAATCTGCAAATCATTAAAAACAAAAATAAACTGGTTAATTGCCTCAGATAAATAAAACTATCCAAATTATACACAGACACAAAAGTACAAAAGTAAATAACTAATTGGACAAATAAAAGAATGCCATAAATTTAATACTCTCTTGGCTTGTTAAGTGCTGAATAGCACAAATATGACCAACTAATACTCAATTTGGTTAATTGAAGGCCGATCATGCCTGAATAGCAAACCCCAGCAGTAATTTGGGCTAAATTGAACAATTAGGTGGACAAGCAAGCTAATTAGGGCTTAATTTCTCGATCAGGCAAACAACCATACCATTCAAGTATCACCTGACATTAGTATTCATTTATTAATTTTGTCACCGAGAAAAACCTCTCCATACTAATTAACTAAACCACAAAAGAAAGAAAAACAATCCTGAATTGCAAACTCTAGCAGTAATTTGGGCTAAAATTGCTCAATTGAAGGCTGATCAAGCCTGAATTGCATAACTCTAGCAGGAATTTGCACTAAATTCAACAATTCGGTGGATTACCAAGCAAATTAGGCCTTTTTCTCGATCAGGCAAAAATCATACCATTCAGTATCACCTGATATTTCGGTATTCATCAAATAAATTTGTCACCCAAATACTCAATTTGGTTAAACTGAGAACAACCAAAACTCACTTCAGCTAAACTTGCTCAATTGAAGGCCGATCAAGCCTGAATTGCATATCTCTATCATCAGTTTCAGCTAAATTGAACAATTAGGTGGATAAGCAAGCTAATTAGGACTTAATTTCTCCATCAGGCAAAAAATCATACCATTCAATTGAAGGCCGATCAAGCCTGAATTGCAAACCTCTCCATACTAAAAACTAAACTACATAATTGACTATGAATTATCCATCGAACTTTAACTATGGCACAAATTGCTCAATCGAAGGTTGATCAAGCCTGAATTGCAAACCTAGCAGTAATTTGGGGCTAAATTGAACAATTGGACGGATAAGCAAGCTAATTAGGCCTTAATTAACTATGAATTAAGCATCAAACTTTTAAAAAAGAGACGAACAGTGTAATTGCCAGGGTTTCTCTTGAGAGCCTCAGTGGTTAAGCAGAGAGCACGAGGGCTGAGTTCTCCGGCCACGTAGACTGCTCGGAAGTAATCCATCACATCTCTAAATTCCTCGGTATAAGCGATGGGGACCACCGGGTGGGGCCCATCGTCCTGCTGCACCGGGCGCACGTCTGACCACTCCGGCCGTTGGCTGAACGGCACGTACGGCAGCTCCTCCACCTCTTCGTCCGACGAATACGACGACGATGGCATTTTGGTGATTTTTTTTTTATTCGCTTCGTGGGTTGGGGTTCAGAACTTAGATCCAGGGAGAGGGAAGCAAATGGGAGTTCGTATCCTCTGAAGTAATTCAAAAGAACATTTTTAGAGTTTATGCACCTCGACCGTCTGATCAGAATCGGAGCCAATCCGGCCCACGCCTATAACGCACGGGGTCCTTTCATATTAGTGCAGATCTCAATCGGACGGTCTATATTTATTAACGTATGTTCCGTTAATGCAGAGATTCGAATTCAGGAGGAGCGACATGTTGTTGGTCCGGATCCCCAAAAGTAACTTAAAATTTCAGTTTTGATCTGAGCCGTCCGATCAGGATCGGGCCAATCTGGCCCAAGGTTAAATGCACGGACCACTTCAATTATTATGTAACATGTAATTTCTGTTAATTTTAGTAAAAATTTTAAAATTTGTCTAATATATTTATAAAGTATTTGTTTAATTAAAGTAACAAATATATCTTGTTATAAATTGTATTTTGGTGAATATTTTCTTTTCCAAATTCAGACTCTGCTATAATAATTTGTTTACTCCCTCATCTATGTTTTGGCTAGTGTCGTAAGAATTGGCCGATTAGTGTTATACAATTGGTCTTTTGATTTGAAATGCCAAATAGAGTTGAATATAAAATCTGATTAGTTGCTGCCAAACTCAATTCGTTATTTGTCCAAACTTGAATTAAAAAATTGATTAATATATCGGTATATAAAATTAAATATTATACAATGCTTTTTAGCGAACAATTGAATTGCGTCAAAATATTACTAGTTAGAAGTTAGCAGTAATTACTTGGACCAACACAGTTTGGAAATGGATCAAAACAAAATAAATTTACAGTTATATTGCATACCATGAATAAAACTACTTCATATTAGTTCTAATCCCTATATGAATATATATATATATATATATATATATATATATGAGTAAGGTTACGGTGCTTTGCAAAGTAAAACCTCCTCTTTACTTCGGGACTACTTTTTGCATTTTGAAAATCCAAACAACCGATCCGAACCGTTCAACATGTTCTAAATGTTGAAATGTGCTTGGAGACCAAATTTACATTTTTTGGAATTTTTTTACTATTTATTAAGTCACTTTTTCAATCGCTGATCCGGTGGTCCAGAAAATTTTACTGTTTTTTACTGTTCACCGTTGGATCAGTGATTTTCAAAGTGGCTTAATAAATAGTAAAAAAATTCCAAAAAATGTAAAATTTGGTCTCCAAGCACATTTCAACATTTAGAACATGTTGAACGGTTCGGATCGGTTGTTTGGATTTTCAAAATGCAAAAAGTAGCCCGAAGTAAAGAGGGAGTTTTACTTTGCAAAGCACCGTAGCCTTACTCTATATATATATATATATATATAATTTTATTTTTAATATTTATCCTCTATAGGGTTATAGATATGAAATAGTCTGTATTTGTACGTACCTTTATCCGTTAAGCAAAAAAAAATATTTATCCTAACATGTATTCAATAAGTTAATGAAAAAAAAAAAAACATATTTTTCATACTCATCTGATCAAATATGAGATAATATTAATATCACTAGCACCCCTACAAGTAACAAGTCAAATATCACTAGCACCCCTGCAAGTAACTCGTCTGATTTTTAGAAAATCGTGGACCATAAAAAATCAGTGATTTTAAAAAGTTTCCAAAAATTAGTAAAAAGTTTCTAAAAATTGTAAAATTTGGTCTCCAAGCACAATTTAATATGGATATTAACTTGAACGGTTCGGATCAACGTTTTAAAATTTGAAATTGAAA
This sequence comes from Carex parvula, assembly GCA_025461045.1. NCBI lineage: Eukaryota > Viridiplantae > Streptophyta > Magnoliopsida > Poales > Cyperaceae > Carex > Carex parvula. The sequence continues at coordinate 317,399 of JAJGRW010000625.1, read as the reverse complement.
ATATAAACGTGAAGTAAAACACTCGGTTTACTTCGCGAAGGTACCGTAGTCCAACTCTCTCTCTCTCTCTATATATATATATATATATAAATATATATATATGTATATATATAAATATATGTATATATATATATAAATATATGTATATATATAAATATATATATAATATATATATATATATATATATATATATATATATGAGGAGGGCTCAAATGCCCCATTGCTTCATGTTCCAATCGTACCCCAACATCTTTATCTTCAATTTCAAAGTTCAAACAGATGATCCGAACAGCTCAACATGATATCCACGTTAAAATTTGATTGGAGACCAAATTTTATATTTTTTGAAAATTTTTACTATTTTTTAAGACAGGTACAAAATCATCCGAAATTTTTATTTATAACATAATTAACAACAAAATAAACCAAATAACCATCGTTCCCTGGAATTTAGATTTTCACCATGGCCGCACCGGCATTCTGCGGACCCATTTCAACGGGGCCGCAAAATACCAATGCAGACCCTTAAATGGATCCACACGGGCATTGGTGTTTTATCGAGGCACCACGTGCATCATACAAATTTTTTGATTTTTGAATACTATGTTATGAATCCATAAGCTTTGACCATGAGCTTTGACCCCTTTTATTTCATATCTTAGGCACCCCATTTATGAGCTTTGCATCTGTATCGAGGCACCCCATTTATGAGATATCTCAAAGTTTTGAAAAAAAAAAAAATGAGTCCGCAGAACGCCTGTGCGGTCTCCAGCATTTGGTCCGCAGAATGCTGGTGCAGGCCGTGGTGAAAATCTAAATTCCAGGGAACGATGGTTATTTGGTTTATTTTTTTTTAAGTATGTTATAAATAAAAATTTCAGCAAAATCATTGTTTTTAGATGGTCACAATTTTCTGAAAAATAGTGATTTTGTATCTATCTTAAAAAATAGTAAAAAAATTTCAAAAAATATAAAATTTGATCTCTAAGCATATTTTAACATGGATATCATGTTGGGCAGATTAAATCTTTTATTTGAACTTTGAAATTGAAGATAAAGATGTTGGAGTACAATTGTGGCATGAAGCAATGAGGCATTTAGGCCCTCCTCTCTCTCTCTCTCTCTCTCTCTCTCTCTCTCTATATATATATATATATATATATATATATATATATATAGTGAGTGGCTAATATCAAAACGTTTGTTCCTAGACTATGGAACAAACGCTTCGGTTTTTATATTTTCAAAGTCGAAATAGTCGATTCAAACCGTTCAACATTCAATCTATATTAAGATGTGCATGGAGACCAAATTTTACATTTTTTTGAATTTTTTTACTATTTATTAAGTCAGTTTTAAAGTCGTTGTTTTCAATGATCCAAATTTTTTTCACTGTTTATTAAAATCAGTAATTTTAAAACTAGCTTTATAAATAGTAATAAAATTTCAAAAAATATAAAATTTGGTCTCCAAGCACATTTTAATATAGATATCACATCTAATGGTTTGAATCGACCGTTTGGACTTTGAAAATTGAAAAACCAATTGGTTGCACCACGGCTCTAGAACAAATGTTTTGATATTAGCCAACCTCTCTCTATATATATATAGAGAGAGAGAGATTGACTAAAATACTTTTGGTAGTACTTTGGTCGAAATGCTACCGAACCAAATTTTAAATTTTACATTCGAAACTTCGACCTAAGTAGCTCAGTAAATTAGGTATATCATGAACTTGTAGAATACCAATTTTTACTATTTTTGGAACTTTTCTACTATTTTTTATGATTTATGAAAGATGGCAAAATATGGCCTAAAATATTGGCAATTTTATTTTATTTTTAAGTCATTTTTTGCTATCTTTTATAAATCATAAAAACTAGTAAAAAAATTCAAAAATAGTAAAAGTTGGTATTCTACAAGTTCAATATATAACCAATTTACTAAACTACTTAGATCAAAGTTTCGAATATAAAATTTTAAAATTTGACTCGGTAGCATTTCAGCTGAAGTGCTACTGAAAACATATTAGTCAATGACTAATATATATATAGAGGTTGGCTAATATCAAAATGTTTGTTCCTAGGTTGTGGAACAAACTTTTTGGTTTTTACATTTTCAAAGTTCAAATAGTCGATCCAGTCTGTTCAACATTTAATCTATAATAAAATGCTCTTGAAGACTAAATTTTACATTTTTTTGAAAAAAATTCCTATTTATTAAGCCAGTTTTAAAATCACTATTTTTCAATGATTCAGAAATTTTTCACTGTTTATTAAAATCAGCTATTTTAAAACTGGCTTTATAAATAGTGAAAAAATTCCAAAAAATATAAAATTTGGTCTCGAAACACATTTTAATATAAAGATCACATCTAATGGTTGGGATTGACTGTTTGAACTTTGAAAATCGAAAAACCAATTGGTTGCACCACGGCCCCGGAACAAACATTTTAATATTAGCCAACCTCTCTCCCTATATATATCAAGAGAGAGAGAGAGAGATATAGATATAGATATAGATATAGTTATATATATATTCTTCAAATTCTAAACATATATAGTACATATTCTTATATTATTCACGGAAATTAAACTACGAAAATATAAATTCAAATAATTTATTGACTATATACGTAGCTTGCAGGTTGACAAGTGGAAAATTCACAGAAAAGAGAAATCTAAATTGAATGAGGTTATTGATTTTGTACTTAATTTGCTATTTCAAAGCGGAAAACTTAGTATTATTTGATTCATCATTGACAATAAATTAGCTCATTTTAAACTTTAATTTTGCATTTTATTCAATTTTTTTTTTTTACGATCAACTTATTACTCTATTGCACAGAAAAAGATCTATAGCCTTTAATGTAGATTAAATATAGGTTGATTCTTGCGCTATAGCCATACTTAAGAGAGCAATTTTTTTAAAGATCAGATCTCAAACATACAAAATTAAAAGCCTCAAATCTCAATTATCAAGAAATAACAATCCAAATATGTTGCACGCACGACAAAAAAAAAGGTATATATTCGCTATACTTAAAACTTTATATTTGTGAGGAACAAATAAGACTAAAAATTCTATTTTTTTTGTTTTGTTTTGTTTAAGATCGGTTGGAATAGGGATCCGTATCCTCCCAGGTATCTGACTCAAGCAAATTGAAACGGACGGTCCAGATTAATTCTATCTGGGCCAAACTCAATCCGGTGCCTATGGAGAATGTAGGGAGTCTGTTTTGAGATTCGTGCCATGTTAAGAAGACCGTCCGATCATAATTTGCTTGAGTCAGTAACCTGAGGTGATGTGAATTCTTGGCAATAGCCAATCCTACAATTATAATAATAAATTAAAAAAAATATAGTTTAATGATTCGACATCTTTTTTAAAATTATTTTAATAACATTAATTTTCAAAGGGGCCATGTGAGGTTCAATTAAACAAATGTATATATGATAATGATATACTTGAAAAGTCAACAATAATGAAAACTCAGAAATCATGAAAAGACCATTACTTTCTCTGATATTAATGGCATGCACTACCTTAGCACTTTATTAGCATAATAAAGTAGCTCATATAATAGAATTAATTATACCAATTGCATATCCATATAAATAGAAGCATATATATATGGGAGAAATAAAAGTGTGAAATCGATATATAGAGGTAGCTAGTAAATATGGAACATGAAATGGCAAGGAATGATGAAATGGCAAATCATAATGAGGTCAAAAACACAAGTGGGGAGTTCATGGAGCAGTGCTGATTGTTTGCTTGGTGGCATTGCCTCTTCTAATTCTCTTTTTCTGGCAGCATGATGTAAAGATTACTGTTGAGAAAGGTAAACATTAATTTGAGTCTTCATTAAGCTTTATTTGAGATTAATTAGTAGGCAATTAATTTCTTCCTAATTAGTTTGTTTTTTCTTTTGAAATTTATAGCAGATTACCTACCAACAAATTTCTTGTTTACTTAATATATATCCAAATTTGTCTAATAAAGAGTTTTATGTTAAACAAAGTTCAAGTAAATATACATTAATTTTTGTAGTATAAATTTTATGATTTGCCAACAATGTATCCCTACATTCTTTTCTTTTCTTCAGGGATGTACATCATTAACATCACATTAATCTTTTTGTTATACTTTTGATGAGCTTTCTATGCTTTGTTTTTTGTTATCTTACATTTATATCTAACATACCATCATTAACATCACAACAAAAAATAGAAATAAAATAAGATAAAAATAATCAAGAAAATTATATGCATTTAAATTTGATTGCTTTATGATATTACAAACCCACATGCAAATCATGAACGAAAAAATAGATATCATTTTCTTCCGACAACTCCATATATATTTTACGATCAACAAAAATATCATTTCCGTACATCAATATACGAAAGTTATACGGCATAATATTTTAAAATTTTGGCCAAATATATGATTGTTTTTTATAATTGAGGCAAAATACATGAAAGTTTTCTTTCCTATTTGCAGTATAAAGCAAAATAAAAAAATAGATTAATTGATAATTAAAGCGACATAACTGCCGGCCATTTAATTTTATTTTTCTTATGTAAAATTAGAAGCACACATGTCTTAGTATAATAATGTTTGTTGCATTATCAAGTTGGACAGTTGGTGATTTAGTGTGGGACTACACGATCATGATTTTTAAAATCTTAATCATACATATTTGTCAAAATAACATTATTTTTTTACATGTACTAGCCAATATCTCTATTTTCTCATTCGCAGTCTATAACATAATATTACTTTTTAAATTTAATTTGAACAATAAAAGAAACCACTAAAGAAAATGAAAAGTGCCCTACCTAATTATTTTATTTAAGATTAGTAGGCAATATATGCACTTCAAAAGGAAATATTTCATATATGTGTTTAATTAAAAACAGTTGGTCATGCTTTTTTACTGTTTTTTACTGTTCACAGTAGATCAGCGATTTTCAAAGTGGCTTAATAAATAGTAAAACAATTCCAAAAAATGTAAAATTTAGTCTCCAAGCACATTTCAATATTTAGAACATGTTGAGCGGTCCGGATCGGTTGTTTGGATTTTCAAAATGAAAATATGAGCGTGAAGTAAAAATGACCTCTTACTTCACAACTCACCCTAGCTCATATATATATATATAGGTTGGCTATTCTACTTCCATAAGCATATGCCCACATATGCTTATAACTCATTTTTGCGTTTTCATTGTTCAAACAACAAATTCAAACCGTTAGATGTTCAATCTATATTAATATGTACTTGGAGACCAAATTTTATATTTTTCGGAATTTTTTTACTATTTATTAAGCCACTTTGAAAATTGCTAATCATATGGTCTAGAATTTTTTGTTGCACTGTTTTTACTGTTCACCCGGATCAGCAATTTTCAAGTGGCTTAATAAATAGTAAAAAAATTCCAAAAAATGTAAAATTTGGTCTCCAAGTACATTTTAATATAGATTGAACATCTAACGGTTTAAATTTGTTGTTTGAACATTGGAAACGCAAAAATGAGTTATAAGCATATGTGGGCATATGCTTTTGGAAATAGAATAGCCAACCTCTATATATATATAATCTGGCTAATATGCTACGCGTATATAAGGGCCCTTCCGTGCTACGGCTCACTTTTTGAGTTTTCAAAATTCTAACGGTCGATCCGAACCGTTCAACATGATCTCCATATGAATAGTTACTTGCAAACCAAATTTTACATTTTTTAGAATTTTTTTACTATTTATTAAGCCACTTTGAAAATCGCTGATCCAATGGTCCAGAAAAGTTTACTGTTGTGTACAAATTAGTGCTGTGTTCAAAGAGGGTTCTTCGCGATCCGTGTTAGGATGAATCAAGGTTAGGGCTTATTAAAGAGGGTGCTTCGTGATCCGTGCTAGGATGAATCAATGGTCCGAAAAATTCTAAAATTCAATATAAACCCATTTAACGTGTTTTAATTTCTCATTCCTCGCTCGTCGATCAAATTTCGATTCCGTTTTAAACATTCTAAATAAATAAATGATTGAAATTTTATTATAAAATTTCCTTAACGTGACAAAATTAATTGTCTACTAATCTCAAATAATTAAATTAAGATTAATGAAGCCTCAAATTAATGTTTACCTTTCTCAACAGTAATATTCATATCATGCTGCCAGAAAAAGAGAATTAGAAGAGGCAATGCCACCAAGCAAACAATCAGCACTGCTCCATGAACTCCCCACTTGTTGTTTTTGACCTCATTATGCCTTGCCATTTCATGTCCCATATTTACTAGCTACCTCTATATATCGATTTCACACTTTTATTAAATAATTTGGAGGTGTGGTGTCATTAAGTTACACCTTAAGGTGAATACTAAATTTTAATTTATTTTTTAACTTATCTCACATAAGTTAGTATCAAAATTTAAAGAAAATTATCTTTATTATTATGGTTTTCTGATTTATATACATTTTTATTTTATTAAATAATATATTTCATAATATTTCTTCTTTCTTAAAAGGATCTAACATGATATGTTACAATTTAAATTTGACTTTATTAGATACTTCATATTAAGATAGAACAATGAGTTTCTCATTTTATTGTTTGATTTGCTATATATATAGTCTATGTCTTGAGCCATATTTTATACCAATCAATCATTCCAACAATTATATATATAATTTTTCGTTTTGTTTTTTTTTCTCTATATAAATTTACACATGGTACTTCCAAATGAGAAGGAAAAAATTGTTCTAATAATAAGAAAAAAGTAATTGTGTGATTTGTATGAACCAGTCAAAATAACACTGTAGTATACTGAACTATTAATACCGTTCATTATTACTGACAACCTATCATTGGGTTGAACATGCTATAAATTGAATAGGTTGAATGTGCTATAAAATTGTAGAGAAAAAATCAGAATTTTTTATTTTTGGAAATATATTAAACATTTGTAAAGAATTATAAAAAGTGATTTTTTTAATATCATAGTAGAAACTGAATCATTGATTGAGATCTTTTAGACATTTGAATCCTAAATCCTAACTAAATTATTAAGTTGATTTTTTAGAGTTTATATACAAATTAGACATTTCTTATGACTAAGGATTGAAATTTGTATATAAACTCTAAGAAATCGAATTAACAATTAACAATTCAGTTCCTTAAAAAATGTATAAAGATTCCAAATTAATTAATATATCAATTATTTCTGGTACACCAAACAAATTTTCATCTCCCTCCTTCCCAACAAAATATTTATTATATTTATAAAAATAAAAATTTCTGAAGAGTAATGGCCTTTAATGGCCATTAATGTGATGTGCCAAACTCCAGTCACAAGTGACGCTATTTATCCAACCTTCTTCTCCTTCTCACCTCACCATTTCCTCCCAAGTGCCTTTCCTTCTCTTCCTCTTTCATATACAAACTCTATTCTGATCACCTCAATCTCACCATACCCAACAAACCACTTCAATCAAAATTCAATGCATGTTTTCTCCAACGATATCTCTTACTTGGTGCCCTGATTTCTTTTAAATTAGAACCCCTGATCCACGAATAATAGGGAATTTTCCTCAACTTACCACCAATGAACCTTTCTGATATGAATTAAAGTGCCTGTCGGTTGCACATGAATCAGCAGATGCACTTGCCTACTTGCACATTATTTTCTAATGTACAAGTAAGCAAGTGCTTCTGCCGATTCATATGCAACCCTTAATCGGGTTGCGAGTGAAATGTGCGATTCTTGTTTTTTGTTATGGATATAGTGATACAAAGTACCGTTAGGGATGAACTTGTATATACTAGCATACGAACCTCGACCTCTAAACAACAACCTAAGAGTTCTAGCTACTATGTTCTTGTGGTTAATTTGTGATAGAATAAGCATACTATCTTAAATTCTTAATTACAAGTGTCGTTCCTCACAACACTTGAATATTAATGTATTTCCTCTTTAATTTCTCAGTGCTTATCTTTCCATTTATGTAATCCTTTTGGTTTACTGTATAATATTATGTTGTCCGGAATGCTTTCTTTTGGTAAATGTATCATTTTCTTCTTGCTTCAGTTTGTATAAAAGTAATTAACTAATTGGACAAACAAAGAATGTGCCATAAATGAAACTTGAGAAAAATTTAGCAGCACTATTACCAAGGGCCAAAGCAAGAACCAAATCTAAGATTTTGTGACAGCCTGACCATTAATTCAATACTTTCTTAGCTTGTTAAGTTCTGAGAAGCACAAATACGACTCATTAAATACTCAATTTGGTTAAACTGAGAACATCTGAAACTCACTTGAGCTGAAATTGCTCAATTGAAGGCTTATCAAGCCTGAATTGCAAATGCTAGCAGTAATTTAGGATAAATTGAACAACTGAGCTAATTAGGTGAGCTAATTAGGGCTTAATTTTGCACAAGGCAAAAACCACATTTTCGCATGTCCCCTTACACTAAATTGATTCGAAAGTTTAAATTTCCGCATGTAGACACATCACTTGTAAGATAGATGAGTTTCAACAGATGTAATTCGTCATTTGAAGCTAATCTGATAAGTTTTAGAATTGACTTCATAAAAGATCTTGGTGAACTTAAGTACACTCTAGTTCTACTCGAGATAGAGCATACATTGGCTTCATAAGAGAATTTTTCTGTTCTATTTTGAAATCCTATTGTATTAAGGGTTACTGTTATGTTTGTTTAACCTTTTTGTATTCAGGAAGTAGTTGTTTGTTTAGATGATACTGTATGTAAGCATTATGAGAAATTTATATATATGTCCATCATAATTTCTTGATTTAGATATATCTCATCAAAATTTTAAATTTAGTTATTTCTCCATCTAAACTTACTTATTTTATTAATATCCCTATTTCTTAATTTCATGAGCTAAAAATACAGTTTAATATTAGTAAAATATTAAAATGACCATTCTAATTACCCATACCGTTAAGCTACTGTCCTTGCATATGATAAGCTTGCTGTATTGCTTTTGTCACATAGAGCTAATAAAACAACACAAACATAAGGGATATTGTTGGAGATACCACACTCAGGTACATTTAGCATGCATGAGTGTACATTTGCAGATTATACCATGCCTTATTATTTTTCAATTTTTGTCGCTGATATGTTAACGGTACATTGTACCAGTAAACTCTTTTTTTCTTCCGTACCATTTATAACGCTATAGCCTTGAGTTGTATAAATAGCTTGTAAATGTTTATTGTAAAACATAAGATATACATTAAGATCAATAATTAATTCAATTACTTTAATTATTAGGTCTCTTTGAAATTTTTCTAAGGGTCAACCTCAAATTTTATTTCAAAAACAACTAGTCTATAGATTTATATTTCTGAATTAAAACCTATAATGTCTTTAAACTCATTATTACGAAGCGAAAACAATACTCACTAATCTCAAATAATATGACATAAATAACCTTCTCCACAACGACTTAGGAAATATTATCATTTTCCCAACAGCGAAGAAAAATAAAATAAGAGAAAAAAAGAGAAAAACAGAGACACGCGACATACACACACAAGAAAGATAAAGTAGATTGTTGTGGAAACAGAAAAAATGTTAATAATGTATATTTATACATGATCGAAGTCTTTGATAGTCGCAATGGATCTAGGAGAAACAGCTACTTCATAAATTAGCAACAAAGATTAACAAATTAAGCTAAGGTGTGATTAACCATTCAACTATTAGTTTATATTTTATGTCAATGAAATAGAAATATAAGAAATATCTTCAATTTAATTTATCATTTTTCTTTCACTAAAAGCTAAAATTAAATTTTGTTTTTCATTACGATAAAACTTTGAAAGTTGTAATGATTATAGAAAATCAAATGTTTTGAAGAAATACTTATTCAATCTTGTTATTTTATTGATTATCCTCTAATATCCTCTAATCAAGTAAATATTAGTGATTGTTTCCTAATAAGTGTTATATTTGTTTGTTTAACTATAAAATTATTTGATTGCAAACTGTCTCTGCAAACATTTAGTTATAGTTTTTGCATTTAGATATTGTCAAAAGTTGAACTCATAAGTTAAACATGAATTCATCATGCAATAAACACAATTTTCTATATGTGTGTTTTTAGAAAGTTGTATGATTTAGTTTTGGCTAGGCAAAATCTTCATGTTGCTTTGGGTATACTTTTTTTTATTGTCGTATCTAGAATTTAGAATTTACGGTTCGGACAAGAATAAAATTTGAAAGACATATTTTTGTATAATAAATCCATAGTTCTCTCGTAAACAAAAAAAAAATCCAAATTTTTTTTAATTTTTTTTTACCATTTAGCAATGTTAATCGGCCATGCATTTTCTATTTTAAAATCTATAAATTAACAATTTTTAATATCTAAATGCACAGCTCAAATCGATATATATATATTATCTCATTTTTTGGGATCATTATTCGATCGATCTAAAACAATAAAATGTGTCATCAATAAAATCAAAACGAAAAAAGAGACAACTTTTGCATATGATCTGATTACCAAAATAACTAACTAATTTGATTAAATGAATTGAGTAAATTAATGAGATTCCGGAAAACTTTTATGGGTTGGAATTAAAGTCCACACTATTGTCCCTTTATACCCGTTTGGATAATTTTTCGTCTCATGTCAGAATTTGTACATGTACCTTAGTCTTACTCATAATATTCACCTTGCGTATTAGGTAAGTCGTAATACGATTACAATTCCGGAGAAAAACCTCAAATTAAGCTGCTTATTGTCTTATTCAATGTTATTAGAACCGGACCGGACATCGACCTGGTAAAGCTTTGGGTCAATGGTTTACTGGTCAGACCGGTGAGTCAACCGGTTCAATTGCTGATTTATTTAAATACTAAATATATATGAGATGTGAGGATTGTTAAACATATTTATATTGTATTTGTGAAAATTCGCACATACATATTCAATAATATAATACAAAATCAAAATAATAGATATATATTAAAATTTAACATCTAAATAGAATGAAAATACCAATTTTATTAAAAATGATCGAATGTTTTTTTTTCACAGGAAAGAATATAATCACTCAATTTTTTTTATTTTTATTTGATAATTATCAAGAGGCAGTTTTGATAAAAAATTTATACTAAATAATTATAATTGATAACGGTTTTAACTATTTTTGTAAAAGAAATAAATATGCACTGTCGGTTTTAACTTTTTATACTATAAATTAAAAAAAACTTTTTATACTAAATAATTGATTCTTTTAAAGATTTTTAGTGCAAATTCACCAAACAATAAATACTAACTTGTGTTGGTACTTTATTTAATTTCTGAGCACGTGTACGAGTTTGATAGCTTCCAGCCTAGCTATCAGCTTTTAGTCTCTCATTTAATGCAAGCATGAAAAACCGAACCTACTCAAAATCCGATTTTTTCTTCAAAACGAGAGCGGTTTTATAAAAATAAACCGGTTTATTAATCCGGTTTTACCGGTTCAGTAGCATACACGGTCTCTTGAACGAACCAAACCGGAGTAGAAGCCGGTTCCGGTTTATTCCGACCGGACCGTCCGATCCGGTTCGGTTCTGATAACAGTGGTCTTATTAGGGGTAGCAAAACAGAGGAAACTTCTTTGAGTAGAACTAGGGTGTTCTTAATTAAGCTCACCAAGTTCCTTTGTGAGGTTAACTCAAAAATCCATTGAATTGGCTTCAAACAACACATCCAAACTGTTAAAACCGATCTACTTATATTCATGAGTGATGAGTTCACATGTGAAATTTATAAATTTTCAAACTAATTTAATATAAAGTCAAGCGGTCAAAAAATAATGAACAAATTAAAATTAACTTATAAACCATCTTTGTTTTAACCGCTTGACTTTATACTAAATTAGTTCGAAAAATTATAAATTTGACATGTAAACGCATCACTCATGAGTAGATTGGTTTCAACGGTTTAAATATATCATTTGAAGTCAATTCAATAAATTTTAAAATTAAACTCACAAAAGAGCTTGGTGAGCATAAAAACACCCTAGCTAGTTCTACTCAACTTCTTTTGTGCGAAATTCTACATGCTGAATAACCCCAATATTTTATCAAGACTAACACCACAGTATTTATAGGGAAAAATTGGAAACGAAAACCTAGAGCACCTCCCTTGTTATTAGTGGAAGAAAATCATTTGTTTTATCATAACAGTTCAAATCAACTCCCATTATCACTTGCAACTGTGACTGTTAAGTGTACCCATTATCAAGAGGACTTAATTAAGTCAAATGAGAAGACTCCGGTTTATTAGGTATTGATATTCTAAACAGGAGTAAGGCTGTGGATCCTTATTTTCATTTTTAAAATTTAAATAGCCGATCTAAACCGTTCAACATAACCTTCATATGAAAATATACTAAGAGACCACTTTTTTTTTAGAATTTTTTTTACTATTTTTAAGGTATTTTTTAAGTAGGTAGAATTTTTTTTTTATTGTTGAGAATTTTTAGATCAAGTGATTTTCTATTTATCTAAAAAATAGTAAAAAGATTCAAAATATAAAATTTGATTTCCAAGTACATTTTCATATGGAGACCAATTGTTGTTTACACACTAACATATTGCCCAATAACAACAGTGTCACTGAAACCCTTTTAACTGTTTACCCGACCCGTATCATATATAATAAGACGGGTATGGGTACCAACAATTTTCGTTAACTTAATGGGTATTGGTATGGGTATGGGTAAGAAAAAACATTTGTTAGCTTATCGGGTAAAGTGTATATATGGTTAAGAGCTATTTTGTAACCGTTACTTTATAGGGTAATTGATAAATATTAAATTATGAATAATTTTTTTATTCATGAGGAGGGTTCAAATGCCTCCATTTTTAAAAATAACCGTTGGATATGATTTACATCATTTTATCTATGCACATGTAAAAAATTACGACATTTCAACTTTGTTTTGGTTGTCATCAAGAGTCAAAAATGTATTAATGTGGATAATTTCTAGACGTTGATTATTCAACTCATTGATTCACATAAAAATAAAATTGAAATGTGATAATTTTTTATGAGCACATAGAGAAAATAACATAAATCATATCTAACGGATTTATTTTGACGTTTATAATTTAAATTTTGAGTTATTAAAGTTTTTAAAAATTGAGGCATGGTGGAGGCACAAAAAATGGAGGCATTTGAACCCTCCTCTTTATTCATACATATAACTATATTTTTTTTCTTATTAAGTTTAATTGTTTTATATAATATTTTATATAATTTATTATTAAGTAACAATTAATTAATTTATTCAACATTTTATATTGTTTTCTAATAGTGAAATTGATTTGCATGACATTTCATATGATAATATTTGAGCAATAATTAGTGATATACTTATTAAAATTGATATAATGAGAAAATTTATGTATGCCTTTTGTTATAAGTATAATGTTAGAGTAGAACTAGGTGTTCCTAAGTTCACCAAATCTCTTTGTGAACTCAACTCTAAAACTTATTAAATTAGCTTCAAACGACGAATCCAAACTGTTGAAATCCTTCTACCTTACGGGTGATGCGTCTCCATGTGAAAATTTTAAACTTTTGAATTAATTTAGTATAAAGTCAAGTGGTCAAAATTAGAAGGTTTATAAATTAATTTTAATGCTCATTTTTGGACGCTTTTTGACCACTTGACTCTATACAAAACTAATTTTAAAATTTAAAATTTTCACATGTAGACATATCACTCGTAAGGTAGAAGGATTTCAATGGTTTGGATTCATCATTTGAAGCCAATCCGATAGGTTTTAGAGTTGAGTTCACAAAGGAACTTGGTGAACTTAGGAACACCCTAGTTCTATTTATAATGCTAAACATATTATTTTTATTTGCATGTCTTGTTTTTTAGTTAAAGAACTAAAAATGATAATCGTGTTTTGAATTTCTTGCTTTTGCTTTGAGAAAAAACAATTTAATTGGAATTCATAACACTTTTGTATTTTGATTTTATATTAGTAATGTAATTGTATATATGTGAAATAAAAAAAAAAATTGATGGTCTATTTGTAAGAAAATAATAAGATCAGATTATTTGTTATTTGTCCCCTACTGTTTCGTTATCCGATAATCTTAATGGGTAAGGTAAGGCCATATATCCTTGCAGTGCACATGTAGGAGATGTTATAAACAATAAATCTGTCATTCGGAAATTTTGCTATTTGGGGTTTAGGAGAACTTTTCACCCTTCAAAATTTTGATATCTTTTTTAAAAAAAATAACCCCAAAATGGCAATCGTATTACGACTTATTGCCTATATATTACGCAAAGTGAATTGTCCAAGCGGGTATAAAGGGACAAAATAATAGGAGTAGCTGGACATCCAGCAGATTGCTGATATGACGCACAATTCTACTTTTTGCACAAATTCGAATCTAGGATTAGTTTACCTTAGCCCCATTTTGATAGGTGGCTTAGCTTACGTGTTATTTTCTATCACAGTGTTTTGGTGGACATTAAAACGTAGGGCTTATGTCTTTTGCTCCTTGTTAGCGTTTTGTGGTTATTTTCGAATAAGTGGGATCTGATACTATGAACTTGTAAGTTACCGGTATGTTTCTTATATGAAACGGGCTTTTATGCCTTTTTTCCAAAAAAAATAAAGGGACAAAATAGTGTGGAGTTTAATTCCACCCATTAAAGTATTCCGAAATCTTAATTTACTTAATTAATTCGCTTAATCAAATTAGGTAGTTATTTTTGTATTCAATCATATGCAAAAGTTATCCTTCTTTTCGTTTGATTTTATTATGGTAGAATTTGTTTTTTTTATATTGATCGAATAATTCCCAAAAAATTAGATATATAATTGATTTTTCTATAGAGTTGTGCATCTATAGAGTTGTGCATGTAAAAAATTGTTAATTTATAGATTATTTTTTTTAGGAAAGTTAATTTATAGATTTTAAAATAGGAACAATATGTTTAGCCGTTTAACAATGTTAAATGGTAAAAAAATATATATATATAATGCATACAGTTTTGGGTTATTTATAGTTTACGAGAAAAAAAAAACTATATGAAAAGTGTCCGCAAACTGTAAACTCTAAATTCTAAATGCAGCATAAAAAATACAGTTAAACCAGAATACAACTTTTTATAAAAATACGTATATGAAAAATTGTATTTTTTGCATGATGAATGCATGCTTAAGCCATGAGTCCAACATTTGGCTATATATAAAAATGCAAAGACTATAACAAAATATTTGTTAAGAATTTTACAACCAAATAATTTAAAATTGAACAAACAAGTATAGCACATATTTGAAATAATAACTAATATTTACTTAATTAGAGGATATTAGAGATAATCAATATAAATAATAAATAATGAGATTTAACAATTAATTTTTCTTTTTGTATCTTCCTTTTTCTTTATTAAACGGATCAGTACACAAGGTGTCAACTAAATTTGAAGTATGATATTTATTTTGGACAAAATTTCAATTGAAGTAAGAAAGTTGAACATATTTGTAAGAGTTAGAAAACTCAAATTTCTCATGTCAAATAATAAATTTTTCCATAGATTTTGACTAGAAGGATTTGATATATATCTTATATTTTCTCTCTCATTATTGGTTTCATGAATCTGTTGGATTGATACTTGATTAATGGATTAATATTTGTAGGAGTTTTGTTTCATGCCGATAAATCACTGTCAAACTCAACACGTAACAAATTCAGCGCTCTCACAGAAAAAAAACTACCAACAATACCAATGTTTGCATATCCAAAAGCATAAACAAAAAATATTTTAAATTGTAATAATAACATTTAATGGGTATGTTCTAAAAAATATTGAGATTTTCTTCAATACACCATATTTTCAGTAAAATAAATTAATATTAACAATCAGATAATCTATTATATATAAAATATAGAAACACTAAATAAGAGAAGAAAATATTTCCCCAACCTTGTTAATGATACCGAAATAAAATAGGTAAACTAATTTTTTTTTTTGTTTTTAAAAACCCAACCTGACCACTGAATTAAAATGGCCACCGAATAAGAATTGAACTGTTTAAATCAAATTAAATTTTAGTTTGTTCAATTAAACTGATTAAGAGAGATAAAATTTCAAAAAGTCAAAACTCAGTACATATATCAATACATTAGTAATTTTATAGAAATTAAATCAAGATAACATTACGCACATTATTCAATTTCATACAAAATACGTAGACGTTCTAAAATATTGAAACCAAAATGGAAGGAAGGAAGCAAAGATTGAATCAAACAAAATATAAACCATACTTGAACTATTATAATTTGATCAGTTAGTTTTAGTCAGTTTTGAAATATCTAAACTGATTAAATTTAAATAATTTAAAAATTCAACCAAACTGATCCATTTAAACCGAAATTTTTCGGTTCGATTAAAAATCAAACAAACCGAACCGAAATTTATCTCAAAACCAAACATCAAGTGATAAAAAAAATATTTGTTTAGAGATTTTAGAAGAACATGAAACACAGTCAGGAGCTCTCCTCAGATGCAACTGCTGATGGAGTTACACACCTCCTCCTGGCTACTTTAAAATCTTCATTTATTTTGCAGTTTTATTTTATTTGAATTTAACTAGAGCTTAGTGAATTTAAAACACCAAGTACAGTACCTGTTATTATAAGTTATCACTTTAATAAAAGACCATGTGCGTACAAAGATATTAAATTTAACTTTTTTTGTGATAGAAGATTCTTAGCACTTTTTATTAACTGATATAGTTATACAGAGGCCATGTGCCTTAAGAAAGGTATTCAATAAACTTTTTGTAGGAGAGGGCCCACCATAGTAGCTTGCTATTGGATCTTTATATATTTCTTGCAATAACTTATTGAGAATTCTTTAAATGCCTGTATGGCTTTTTTCTTGCTAAAAGTAGGCATTTGAATGCCGACATTTTTATTAATATCCAAAGTTTAATACAAATTATTAATTATACCCAGAACTCAACTCAATATCGATATATACCCAAGCCGGCCATTTTCTGGCCGGCCAAGTACCCTCCCTAAGCCGGCCAGAAAATGGCCGGCCATGTACCTTTTTTTTTTTTTTTTTCCCGTTTTTTGGAGAGAGACACTATGAAGATCAAAGTATTAAAATTTAACACTGAAAATTTAAAATTTTTTGTTTAAATTAGTTGTTATATTACTTCTTTTGATATATAATTAGCATATTTATACTAAAATATGTTATATTAATTGAAATTATATTGAATAACACTATATTATGTTAAATTACGCTAAATTACATTACATTACATTATTTTACAAGTTGTTATATTAATTGAATACGCTATATTGTGCTACTATTTTTTATGTTGTGCTACTATTTTAATGTTGTTATATTTTTTGTTTAGCATTACCATAAAAGCACACATACACAAGAACCGAAATATAGGATAATCCAAATATACCAAACATAAATAGTATATCAAATATAAATAGTACAAAACTAGTAAAAATACAACTAAAACGGAGAGGGAGAATATCGATGAGGCGGTACTCCGGCGTTTGCCCGGCGCTGCCAGCGCGGCCAGGCTCCGTCTCTCTCGGGCTCATCTGGGGCATCGGCAGACCTCAGTATCTGCTCGGCGGTATCCCAACTGGCATCGCCTGTGGAGACTGGTGGTACTGGCGGAGGTGTAGCGAAGATAGATGCGGCAAACTCACTCCCAAAGGCAGGCTGAGCATGAGACCCGCTACCACTAGCCTCTCCATCATGCGGCATCTCTGTGCCATATCGGGGTACCCTCGGTGCCGAGCTGAAATCCTCATCGAATACCCCGAATTCCTGGAGACTGTACGAGAGGGACTCGTACTCAGAAGTATCGGACATCTCAGGTGGTGGCTGTGGCGGCATCTCTGCCGGACCCTGCAATCATACACATAATTTATTAAATTTGATCTGAATGAAGAAATTTATTAAAACATCTAGCTGATACTGAAGTATGACATACCTGAGGCTGCACCGGACGTCCATGCTCGTCGTACCATGCCGTCCACCCAACGTCGGACAATACCCAACGGTGGTAGTCCCACTCTGGATGTGAATCGGGAGAAGATGGCATATCATCTAACAGAACCGGGCTCCGATCGGGCTCATGCGGATCTATCTCACGCCAGTTGATGTTCTCTCTGGCGTCCCGCAGCATACCGATGATCTTTCCACCGTGCCCGGCATCCTCCACTGTATTCGCATTCTTCTTGAGGGTGCGGTACCCAAGCAGTCTCCAGTTCTTCTTTCCCAGCATGCGGATCCCATGCCCGCACTCCTTGATCGCTGACAAAAGCTGAAAAAAATTTAGCGTGTCAGATCAAACCTTAATGTATTATTAAGTTAGACCAAAACTATGTGGTTTTATGTGCTTTACCTGGCGAGCCCATCCACGACCGGTGGGATGGTAACCATCATCCATCTGGATCCTGTCGCGGAGATGGGCACCGTAATCACCCTGCAGATAGACACTCGCCATGCAGACCTGCGTGTACCATACATCGTACCTCAACTGGGGATCCCCCGGGGTCTGCTGAAGCACATCTGGCTCGTGATAGAAGTCTGTATACTGAGGATCCAAGGCCGTCATGTAGTATGCATCGTAATGGCTGCTCCAGTCCTTATCCAGTCGCGCTCGGTGGGTAACGCTGTAAAGAAGACGTTAGTTGCAATAAAAAACTATCAAGTAATATGATTTATTTAATAAATACAATAGACTACGACTTACCGGTGCAGGTCTCTGTGCGTGTAACTCGGCAAAGATGGGTCTGCAGGAATCAACGCCGCTCGACCAAACTGTCGGAGCACCCGATCTGGGTAGTGGTGCTCCACTGTCCAAAAATGTATGAGCGGACCTCGGTAGAACCACATCGCCTGCTCCTGCTCGTCAGTCACACTGCCCGGCAAGAGGAACTCCTCGTACAACTGATCGTACGGCGTCCACTCAACAAGAGGCTCAGGCAAACTCTGAAGCTCTGACCGGACTGTCTTGATCCCAACGGTAGCACCGTGGGTCCGATCCTGGTAGTGGTGGAAACCGTGCCACTTCTTGGCGTATGCCGGGCAGTGAAACGTGTCTGGCTCTCCCCAATCCGGCGCCTCATTGGGGATAGGACGGCCCACTGGTAGACGTGACCACGACCAGTGCTGAAGCAGGAGTACCGGCCCGTACATCTGCTTCGCCGTCGGCTTCATTTTCAAAAAAATTACGCGTCAGTGTATTTTGATGGATTGATTGATTAAATAATTTACACTAAAATAAGAGTTGGTGACTTACCTCACTACTGCGACACAGGTTTGAGTACAGATGCGCCAGGACAGCTCCACCCCAGTTGTACGACGACGGCCGCTCAATGCCCATCAGCAACGGGAGATACATCATCGGCACCTGATTACCGCTGGAATCAGGAAACATGACAGAACCAAAAAGGTCCATCACGTAGCCGCGTGTATATCTGCAATACAAAACATATAAAAATTCTAATAGAATCATCGTATTATAAATTAATTAGTAGAAACAAGTTATAAAATTTACCTCACAATCTCCTCCTCTGTGGAATCTGCCGAAAGACCCGCGATGAAGTGCTGCCGTAACCTCGTCATCCGCAGATGAAATTTGGACCTCCCTCGGTCCCCAATGATATACTCAGGGTCAGCTCCCAACAACTCATCGACATAACCTGCGAAGCTGGTGCTGTCAGAGACGCCGCCGACGGGTGTGCCACGGATAGCCAAACCCCAGAGAGCACTCACATCCTGGAGAGTCACTGTCATCTCTCCGAAAGGCATGTGAAACGTGTGCGTCTCGGGACGCCATCGCTCCACCAGTCCGGCGATTAGAGATGCATTGATGATGCTCTTCTCTGTGCGCACGATGTCCACAACGTGGTGGAGACCCAGGTTGAAGAGGTACGGCCGCATCACCTCGTAGTACTTCATGTGTACGCACCGCAACTTCACATCTAGAAGATTAATGTCCTGCGTTGAAAAAGGTAATCCGCATGGTGATAACATGATAAAATTTAAACCCAACAAAATTTAATGAAAATATAAGAAAAGGAACGTACCTCACGAGAAGCCAGTGAGACTCGGTGCTCGCTGTGGGGAATCCACAGGAGAGGACTGATGTGCTCCGTGCTGCTAGTACTGATCTGCTCGTCCACTAATGGACGCTGGGTAGGCCGTGCTCTAGGCATCCTGATATCTAAAATAACCTAAATTCGGTGAAATTACGCTTGATCAGCCTAATTATGGTTAAAAAAGGCCAAAATACCCTAAAATTTGGTTATCTGTGCTAATTGCACTAATTGCGCTTAATTAGCATAATTATGGTAAAAAAGACCAGAATACCCTAAAAATTGGTCAAACGTGCTAATTTCGGTAAAATTATGCTTAATCAGCCTAATTATGGTAAAAAAGGCCAAAATACCCTAAAAATTGGTTATCTGTGCTAATTACACTAAATGCGCTTAATTAGCATAACTATGGTAAAAAAAGGCCAAAATACCCTAAATATTGGTCAAACGTGCTAATTTCGGTAAAATTACGCTTAATCAGCCTAATTATGGTAAAAAAGCCAAAATACCCTAAAAATTGGTTATCTGTGCTAATTACACTAAATTACGCTTAATCAATCTAATTATGTAAAAAAGACCAAAATACTCTAAAAATTGATCAAACGTGCTTATTTCGGTAAAATTATGTTTAATCGGCATAATTAGGGTAAAAAAAACCAAAATACCCTAAATATTGGTCAATTGTGCTAATTACACTAAATATTAGTTAACTTAGCTAATTACACTAAATTACAACAACATAATCTAAATTATAACACCTAAAACCCTAAACCCTAAAATAAATAAATTAAAAATTAAATTAGATAAAAAAAAAATTACCTCAAGGAAGAAGAGAGAATTCGGAATTGGGTTGGGATGAGAGGATTGTAAGAGGAGAGAGAGAAAAAATGGTATATATAGGGGTTTAAACGGAAAAAAAAAAAAAAAAAAAAAAAAGGTACATGGCCGGCCATTTTCTGGCCGGCTATGTACCCTCCCTAAGCCGGCCAGAAAATGGCCGGCTTGGGTATATATTGATATTGAGTTGAGTTCTGGGTATAATTAATAATTTGTATTAAACTTTGGATATTAATAAAAATGTCGGATTTGAATGTGAAGGTCAATAAGTGGCATCTGTATTTGGGGGTGTCATCAAGTTACACTGCAAGTTGAGTACTAAATTTTAATGTATTTTGTATGTTATCTCACATAAGTTGGTCTGATATTTAATGAAAATGATCTTTCTTTTTGTGTTTTTCTAATTTATAGACATTTTTATATTACTATTAAATAATATATTTCGTAATATTTTTTCTTCATTAGAAAGATATAATTAACATGATAATGTTACAATTTAATTTTGATTTTATTAGATACTTTATATTAAAGATAGAACAAAGAGTTTCTAATTTTATTGTTTGCTTTTGCAATATATTCTATATCTTTATTAGCCATATTTTATACCAATCAAGCATTCTGGCAATAATATAATTTTTCGTTTTTTTTTTCTATATATTAATTTACACATGGAACCTGCAAAGAAGAAGTTAAAAAAATGTTATAACAATGAGAAAAAAAGTAATTTTGTGATTTGTATGAACCAGTGAAAATAATAGAGTAGAGATCTGTACTTCTGATCACTAAAGCAAAATACATTTCATATTGTTCATTATTATATCAACCTATCATTGGGTTGAACTTGCTATAAAATTGGATAGGTTGAACGTGCTATTAAATTAGGTTGAACGTGCTATTAAAATCAGAATCCTTTATTTTTAGAAATATATTAAATATTTTTTAATGAATTAGAAAAAAATTATATCGTAGCAAAAATCGAGTTGATGATTAACGTCTTTTAGACATTTAAACTCTAACCGAATTATTAAGTTAATTATTTAGAGCTTGTATGCTGATTAGACATTTTCTATGACTAATTAAGGATTGAAATATGTATATCAATTTTAAGAAACATAATAGATGATTCAGTTCCTTCAAGAATGTTCCGAAATTTTTATTAATACCCTAAAAAAAACAAATTATCAAATCTGCCCTCACCTCAAAATTATTTTTAAAACTACCCTAACCACCCGCCAGCTGGGCGATCCAGTTTCCATAGCAGACCGCCCACTGGCTGGGCGGTCCACTATGCATAGCTGACTGCCCCGCAGTGGGCAGTCCGCTAGTGAAATTTTTTTTTTTAATTTGTTTTTATGTTTTAATTTGTTTTAAATATGGTATATTTATTTGTTTGAATGTTTTATATTAAATTGTTGTAATGATTTATATGATTATATTTATTATTTGTTGACGATTATATTTTTATAATTGACGATTATTTTTATATGTTATGTAATTGCCTAGTTTTTAATATAATTGGTTAATGTTTTATATTTAGTTTGTTAATGTTTTAATGTTTTTAAATGGTAAGTCTAAACAACAAAAGTAGGTAATATAAATGGTAAGTCTAAACATGAAACATAACAGTCCAAACATTAAATATAATAATTCAAACATAAAATACTAGAAATCTATCAAACTTAAAAAACATAAAAACCCTAACGACGAAGACGAGGACGAGGGCGACGTCCGGAGAGCTCCAACCTAGAAGGTGGACGGCGGTCCCTCTGCGACGGCACACACCTCTGGTGAACCTCATCCTCCTGCATGCCATCGTGTACGGCCTCCTGCGCCCATGGGTCCTCCCCCAGGTGTAATGCATGCTCCTCATGGATCCCCGCCTGTATACGCAGTGTCCCAAATATAGCAGAGGCAAAGCCATCTGCAATCTGCGCCCCACTCCCACTGGCCTCGCCGTCGTGCTGTCTGGTCTCCATATATCGCGGTCTGTGGGACCTAGCTGGCTCATATCTACCCTCATCTCCAGTGAGGTCATCCAATGAGAAAACGGTGGCGGTAGCTTCATCCTGCATGTAAACAATGTTAATTTTGCTACATAGAAGTAACGAGTAAAGTAATTAAATAATGAAGTTTTGCTACCTCAGTGAGCTGCACTGGAACTCTATGCTCGTTGTAGTACGCGTTCCACGCGTTATTGTTCAACACCCATTGGTGGATCATCCAACCCGAGTCATCATCTGCAGAAATAAAGATAAATTAATAAGAATGATATTTTAAAGAGACACTTAATAATGATCATTTGTATGACATATTATTACCAGCAGGAGGTGGCGGCATCTCATCAAGGTAGACAGCGACTCTAGGCTGTCCGGATCTAGTGGTAGGGCATTTATCTCGCGCCAATTGATGTCCTCCCCAGCATCGTGCAACATACCAACGAGGCACCCGTCTCAGCCAGAGTCCTCCACGATCGGTGCACTGTGTTGGAGCATTTAACATCCTATCGCTCTCCAACTTTTTCTCGCCATGCACACCAAGCTGTGTGCCACTCCTCTAATACCGATCAAAATCTGCACACAATGTATTTTCATTATTATTATTAGAAGATGAATAAATAAACTTTTACTATTTTAAGTATGTCAGTTTCATTTTAATATACCGAACGAGCATGCATCGGGCCGAAAGGCAAGTAAGTCCTAGATCCTTCACTCGTGAGTCTCCGTCGAAGGGCATCACTATAATCCCCCTGTAGATAAACCGACGACATGCCCCATCTCTGGTACCAGACTAAATATCGCAATCTCTAAGGCCCGACCGGCATAGAGGCATCAATAGCTGAAGGCGGGGTCCATAAGTGATCCTCCGGTGATGCAGCACGCTGGTAATGCTCCAAGAAACGCGTGCTCCAGTCGACTTTGGGCTTGTTGTGTTTAGTGCTGCAATATAAATTAATTAGTAACGTGTATGGCTGAACAAGTAATAAAATAGACAAACAATAAGGCGGTGGGTAGTTACCTGTGCAGCTGGGTGGTCTGCTGCTCGTCCAACTCTGGAAAATTTTGGACATAGGCATCCAAGCCAAACTGACGGGGCACTCAATCAGGATAATGATACTCAACTATCCAGAAACATACGCACGGCCCCTGATAAAACGAGAGATATCTCTGCTCTAATGTCTGCCGGCACAGCAAGTTCTGATCGTAGAACAGATGATAGGGGTATCAGGTGATGCTCGTCTCGTGAAGCATATGGAGCTGACCTCGGACATATGAAATCCCCATGGTCCTCCCCTTATCCGTGTTCTCGTATGTGTAGGGAGTACCCTATATGGCACCGTACCCCGGACGTCTCTCGGGGTCATCTCCCATCCATAACCCCGCCTGAGCTGGAGGAACAGGCCGACATACCGGTATATGCGACCAGGACCACTGCTGGAGTAGAAGAAGTGGTCCGGCAATCTGCTTGTTCTTTACCTAAATTTTGGACATGCGGTGCACTTCTGGTAAATATTGAATACCCTAATATTTGTAATAAAAAAATTAAAATATTTGTACAAACTTACCAAACAAGCATGACACAAGCTCCGGTACAAGTGGGCGAGCACGGCTCCACCCCAGTTCCACCTCAACGGCCGCTCAATGTCCCTCAGCAGAGAAAGGAACATAATCAGAACTGCGTCACCGCTGGAATCGACAAACATGACGCTGCCACATAAATCCATGACAAACGCCCTCACGTACCTGCAATATAAATTAGTCAACATAAATAACTACAATTATTCTTGAGTCCATAACATATTTTAATTTGCAACTATTTGTAATTATCTCAGAACGGCCCGCTCGTCAGCGGTATCGGGGGTGATCCTACGCCAGTGGAAGTAACTGCGGAGCGCCGTAAGACTAATGCAATATGCAGAATACCGGTACTCCTCCTCTTCTCCTCTCTTATTCTTCTTCTTCTGCAAGTCCATCGGAGCGGCCCCCAGCAGCTCTGGTATCATCCCCGTCAGGTCCGGATGGTCTGAGACACCACCGATGGGCCACCCGTTTAAAAAAAAAAAAAAATCACAGCAGACTGCCCAGCAGCTGGACGATCAGCTGTGCATTGTGGACTGCCCAGCCAGTGGGCGGTCTGCTATGAAAACTGGACCGCCCAGCAGGCAGGTGGTTAGGGTAGTTTTAAAAATAATTTTGGAGTGAGGGCAGATTTGATAATTTGTTTTATTTTTAGGGTATTAATAAAAATATCGGTTTGAAGGAACCGAATTAATATTTCGATTCTTTCTAGTGCATAAGAAAAAAAAATCATCTTTCTCCTTCCCGAATTTTTTTATTATATTTATAAAAAAAAATATTCTGAAGAGGAGAAATGACCATTAATTCGTAGGTGGAGCTGTGTTTTTTACTATCTTGTTGGGTCTGGATTAAAGCACCACATGCTGGTTTCAATTTGCTGTTGTTTCTTGGTGCTAAATTACTCAATTCTAATCTTTCCTTTATATGAAATGGAAGCCTCCAGTCCCAACTTGACGCTATTTATCCAAGCTGCTGCTTCCTCTTACCTCACCAGTCACCATTTCTTGCAAAGTATATATATATCTTTCGTTCTCTTCCTCTTTCTCTTACAAACTCTATACTCACCTCAATCTCACCATACCCAACAAACAACTTCTATCAAAATTCAATGTTTTCTCCAACAATCTCTTACTTGGTGCCCTGATATATCTTTTAAATTGTAAGTTTGGAAACCCTGCTCCATTTCTGAAACAGTGCCTCCATTCCAAGAGACCCCATTTTGTTAAGCCTCGAGTAATAGAAAAATTTTCTCCGAATTAAGCATCCACGAATTAGCACCAATAAACCTTTCTGATATGAATTGAAGTGCCTCTCTCCTGCCAATGACATGGTATCCAGGCCACTTCATTCTGTTAGCTGTGAAACGAACCAGGGCCTGTGTTGGGATGTTATGCGTAGTACAAAGTTTTTAGTGCAGAATTGCTGATCCAAGAGATCATCCACCTCTCTGGAAGGATGAGGCTATCTATGAATGACTCCACGACCACAACACGGGAGTATTCTTTCCATGGTTGGCTAAGATAGCTCGCCGGTCTCACGATGTGAAGGCCTTGGGCTGTCTTGATCCGACAGTTTTGTATCAATAATCCTGATGGTATGTTCTTCTCTAAGGATCTGACTGGTGGCTATAAAACCATAAATGATGCAATTAGAAATATGCTTGTGCTGATTCATATCAAGGCTGGAGAGTGTACATGTATGATGAGAAATTGAGAACAGTTTGATTACGTGAAAACCATATAGATCAAACATTTTGTAGTAGTTCGGTTGAATTAATTTGTTACCACTAATTATAGTTTTTTCAGACCCATCACCATACAGGTACGCGTTATCCTTGCCTTTTGGGACTGACTATTGTTGCTGTGTACTCCAACCTTGACATGAATCACACTCGCCACCACTGCATTTTCAACACTCCGCGCGATAATTTTTCAAAACTGCGGTATCTATGTTAACCCCCATTAAATGACCAACAAAACACAGTCACCGCTAGTGGTAAGAACTAAAATCCACAAATTAATGTTTGTTTTTTCCATTTTGGATGAATAATCATTGTTAATTACCTAAAAAAGAACTGGACATAATTGATGTTGGACAGGGCCATCAGGATTAGTGATTCAAAATTGTCGGACCTTAACATTGTAAGGACGCTGAGCTATCTTGGCCGGCCATAGAACGAGTATTCTCGTGTTGTGGTCATGGAGTCTTTCATGGACAGCCTCATCTTTCCTGAGGAGTGGATGTGTTTGAACCAGTGATTTTGCAAGATGAACCTTATACTACGCCATGTCAACGCATGACCGGGTTCGTTCACGGCTCGCAGGGTGAAGTAGCCCGATTCCATGTGATTGGCTGGACTGAGGCACTTCAGTTCACAGTTGAAAGGTTTATATATAGATTGTAGGTGTTAATAAGAGGATGCCAAGCTCATAGGAGTTGCATGATCAATGGATTTGTGTGGCTATGTTTAGATTATATAAAAGTGCATATTTGGGGGTAGTTAGTTAGTTCCAGTAATGGGAGATATTTAATAATTTAAGTAATTCTTTAGGAGGTTAATTTGGGTTGATATTTATTTTCTTGTTCTGAATCAGTTAGTAAATTTAGGCAGTACATAGTGAGTCATGAGTACCTGCAACTGCAGTAAGATGATTATTTTTTAGGATGGTTCAAACGTCTCTATTTTTTGTACCTTTACTATGTTTCTATTTTTTAAAACGTTAATAAATCAAAATTTAAATCATAAACATTAAAATAAAACCATTAGATGTGATCTATGTTATTTTGATTATGTACTCATAAAAAAAATATCACATTTTGATTTTGTTATTATGTGAATCAATCATTTGAAAAATCAACGTTTAGAAATTATCCACATCAGAACATTTTTACAAGCTCTTGATGACAACCAAAACAAGTTGAAATGTCTCAATTTTTTACACGTGCATAGATAAAATAATGTAGATAATATCCAACGGTTTTATTTTGACTTTTAAGTTTTAAATTTTGAGTTCTTAAAGTTTTAAAAACTGAAAAAATGACTCGATGGAGGCATAAAAAATAGAGGCATTTGAACCCTCATTATTTTTATCCTTTCTATAGTATAGTTTTGGTATCAGTGAAGTAAAAACTGATGCAAAAAATGATGTTTTGATGTTGGTGGTAAAAAAGATGATGTTTTCTGATGGATAAAAAAATCAGGTGGATTGTTTTGTTTTTCATTTATCCCATTTAATCCTTTAATTTTCTTGATTGTGTTAGAAGACGTAGTATATATATGACGTGTAAATCTTTTTTAGAGCATCTACCAAAAAATTGCTAGGACTTAAAATTTTATTTCCAATTTCAAGTTCAACGTGGCAGAGTTTATTTTAATTGCTAGGACTGTAATTTAAACAAAAAAAAAAATGTTTTTCGGAAAAAGCGCTTTGGTCTTAATTAATTACCATATGCTCCAAATGACTCGTCTTAATTTCTATTCTCTACATTTTGACAATTCCTATTTGTTTTGGGATCTGAAATTTTATGTGTGTATATATATTTTTTCAATTATTTTTTGTCTAATTAACACAGTATTAGGTCATATAATTATCTCCTATATTTTTTTCCCCTTTGATCGATGAATTCACTAATTCTAATTCACCTTTGTTTCTCGATTACTAGACAGTTTATGATAATATTAATGCAATTAGTATTGGTAGATTTCGAAAATGAAAGTTCAGGAATTATGTGATGAGCATGGTTACTGAGATGCATGATCTCAGAATATTGTCTACACATTTGGGGTATTTTAATGCTCAAAATATAATTGCAGCCTTCCCCAATTTTCGGATTAGTGTAGATGAACTTGTGTATAACATTTATGTTAAAAGAACAAAACAAATGTTATTAGATATACACGTGTAAAACAAAGCAATAAAAATAATGTGCCAAAACAAACAAATTGCATTTCATGCATACACTATCTAATGTAGCCGGTACATGCAAAAATAAACAGTCCCAACAAGAGGAACTCATTTATTAGTTGTGCATATAATTTGTTTCAATCACGCAAATTTGATGATATGCATAGTATATGTTTAGCTTGGTACTATAGATATAGGTTTGATAATATTTGAGTTGATTATAGATAAATTTTTATCAAAAAATTGTGAAGTAAAGAAAAACAAGTGGGTACCATATAATGATAATTTTATACAATTTTATTAAACTAATAATAAAGTAAGATATTTGAGGAAAATCAATAAAATAGTTACAAAAAGATTTTGGTACAATAACAAGAAAATGTGGAACAAAGAAAATTGCATATGGAAGTTATTAAATTAAAAAAGTATTTCATATGTGCAAGAGAGAGTCTTCTTGAATTCTTGCAGTGACGAGAAGATCAAGAAAACCTTGACAGTCAGTGTCAAGTATTCTCATGTGAGAAAGAGAAATTGAAAGAAAGATTGCTAGGATTTAAAATTTAGGAGATCAAAAGAGAGAGACCAAAAGAGAAGGGCACTTGAATTATTTTTCGTGGATGAAGAAATTTTATTTTTTTTATTTCAAAATAATTGTAAAGCATTTTGTTTTATATTTCAAAATAGAGATTTGTAAATTGATTTTTTTTTTTCATTTTACTAATCTAGCTTTGGCATTTCAATAGTTGTGATAAAATTATATTATAAACAATGTTAGAAAAAAGTGACAAACACTAGAAAAATATTATTTTTAAAGATAACGCATAATCAAGCAAGACTCCTAAATTACTCTGTTTGAACAGTTTGATTTCTTGAAAACATTGAAAACATTGGAAACAAATAAAAAAGAAAACCATGAAGATTCTATATTGACTTGATAAGACGCAAGATTCATATTTTTTGTTTTGTCATTTTAACTCTATTGTTTTGTGCATTATGTAAAGTTGAAATAGCACTGATAATATCTTTACCTACAAGAATGATGACATCCTTCTTATTTATTTTTTAGTTTCATTATTTAGTTTATGACCTTAATATTTAGAATACTTAATTATTCAGTTTAAATTTTTTAGTTGTAGTTTTATCAAAAGTTCGTCGAAACTCTACTTAGTACAGTCGGATTCAACTTATTTATCCTAACACTTGTTATTATAGGACTTAAAAGTTGCATTATTTTTTATTTTGATATTATTAATCAATTTATTGGTCTTAGTATTCAATTTATATGCATATTTGCCTTAATACTTAAACTATTTTACAATATGATTATTGGTTTTAATTTTCAGTATATTAACCTTAATGTTGAACTTATTTGCTTAAATATTTTGTTTGCATGCTCTTAGGTAACATAACTTTTGAATTTTTGAGGTTTCAATTACGGACGGTTCGATTAGAAATCGGATCAATCTAATTTATAATGAATGGACCGGATTACCTTTGAGATTTAACAGTTTATAATGATTGGACAGGATCAAATTCAAAAATTATGTTTCCTCATGTAATATGAATTCTGTTTAAGATTGCGTGAGGTAATTAAAGTAGGTTATTTAAAACAGAGTAATTTAAAATCATTCATTTGTCACTGTAGTATCTGTAATAGGTTCTCTGAGCGCTCTCTTTGTAGTGCACACAGATAGGGGTGTTCAAATGGATCGGTTTATTAGGTTTTAAACCAAATCGGCAAATTTCGGTTTAATTGGATCGGTTGTTCGGTTTAAATGGTTCGGTTTGGTGTAGTTTTTGAAGAAGTTCGGTTTAGATAGTTCGGTTCGGTTTTGGGATCTCCAAATCGGTTTGAACCGAACCAACTGGTTTAGTAAAAAATGGATCAGTTTATTTTATGTGATTTATAATAGATCGGTTTATCAAAATCCGGCTTGTGTGGTTATCAAAAATGTTATACAAATCGTTTTGAACCTAACCAACCGGTTTTGAAATGTTTATTTGTAACTTGAAATGTTTGTATTCGGTTCAACCGAACAAACCAAAGTTTAAATCGGTTAAATCGGTTCGGTTGGGTTTTCAAAATTCGGTTCAAACCACGGTTCGGCAAAAAAAGTTCGGTTTGACCCGAACCGACCGGTTGAACACCCCTACACACAAATGGCCTCTTTAAAATCATTGAAACAGAGAATCGAACTCTTTTTTAACCTCTTCATTATTAACGGGAGATGTCCATTTTAAATACCCATTATGATTTATGAGTGACTAGCAGCCTTGTGGCTAGACATTTGACACTGCCCGCCGCGGGCTGCCCGAACCCGGTCCGCCCGTGCCCGGTGCCCGGGGTACCCGTACCCGTGCCCGGGTATAGACGGGTAAACGGGTACGCGGGTACGGGCTTGAAATGGGCAGGGTGGCCTGTTTTGGTGCCAAACCCGGGTGTACCCGTACCCGCCACGGGTGTACCCGCACCCGCGTACCCGTGCCCGTACCCGTACCCGTGCCCGCTGCCCGCTGCCCGCCGAACACTTTAATTCAAAAAATTTCCCCCCTCTGTCAATATTAACAGAGCAGTTTTGGCTACAGGCAGCGCACTGAGTACAGCTTTTCATGTGAATATTGCGCTGCATGAAGCTAAAACTGCTCTGTTAATAATGACAGATCACTGTAGCACAGTGGACCGAATCTCCAGCAGGCGCCAGGCCCCCCTCTGCCGAGTCCGGATTTTTAAGATTCGTGTACGGTGCCTATTCGGTGGTAGGGATTAGGGAACTAGGGATCCATATCCTCCCAGCCCAGGTACCTGAAAAGGGAATCTTTTACAGCTAGCTATTTACGGTTGAGATTAACTCTCAGCCGGTTTGGGATTCGGGACGACTGAGGGGGCAGTATTCGGACAGTATTATTGGGCTTTGAGATTCGTGCCAATTTAAAAAGAACGGTGCAGATCAAGTAATTGTAAAAGATTCCCTTTTCAGGTACTGGGACTGGGAGGATACGAATTCGTGGTAGCGCAGGGTGCCTATTGGGTGTAGCGCAGGGGCCTAGTATTATTCGTGCCAATTTGGACGTGTACGGTGCCTATTGGGTGTAGGCGTGTAGCGCAGGGGCCTAGTATTATTTGTGGGGTACTGCGCCTGCGCCTATTGGGTGGTAGCGTAGGATCCAAACCGTCCAGTTAACTCTCCAATATGTGTAAAAGATTCCCTTCACTTTACGGTTTGGGATTAACTCTCACCGCTTTGAGATTCGGCCTAACGCAGGGAGCAGTATTATTTGGCTTTGAGATTCGTTCCAAGTTAAAAATAACGGTCCAGATTAAGTAGTACCGAGGAGGATGTGAATTCAATTTAGCATCAGCTCTTGTCCTATCCTCTGCATTAACGTGTTGAATGTAAAAGATTCCCTTCACTTTACGAGGCAACAAGCCACAAGGTCCAGGATCCTCTCCAATATGTGTAAAAGATTCCCTTCACTTTACGGTTTGGGATTAACTCTCACCGCTTTGAGATTCGGCCTAACGCAGGAGCAGTATTATTTGGCTTTGAGATTCGTTCCAAGTTAAAAATAACGGTCCAGATTAAGTAGTACCGAGGAGGATGTGAATTCAATTTAGCCTCAGCTCTTGGACCCCTGCCGTTGGTACACTGCCCCACTGTGCACCCACAGTTCCGAATTTTGACTGAAATCCCCATAAATTAACCCCCAAACCCACTCTCCCTCACTCACTAAATTTCTCACTCTCCCTCACTCACTAAATTTCTGATTTTCTCTTCTCATACTCTCTCTCACTCATACTCTCTATCATTTTTATTTATTTTTCCGAAATTAATTTAATTATTAGAAAAAAAAATATAGTTGGAAATTTATTTTATTCCGCAAAGGCGCGAGATACGGTTGAGCAAGATTATTTCATCCCGCAAAGGCGCAAGTTTTCATCTCGCAAAGGTTAGATTAATTTTTTTGAATAGATTAAATAAGTTAGATTTATTGTTAATTTTATGATAAATAGGTTAGATTAATTTTTAAATAGCTTAAACATGTTAGATTTTTTGTTAGTTTTATTATAAATAGGTTAGATTAATTTTTAAAGTAGCTTACATATGTTAGATTTATTGTTAGTTTTATTATAAATAGGTTAGACTAATTTTTAAAGTAGCTTAAATATGTTAGATTTATTGTTACTTTGTTAGTAGAATTGGTTTGATTTATTTCAAAATATATTAGATTTACTTTTGAATATGTTAGATTTATTCTTGAAATAGGTTAGATTTATTTATAAATAGGTTAGATTTATTTTCAAAATAGCTTAAATAGGTTAGATTTAATTTTTAATTCGGTATTTATTTTTAAGTAAGTTAAATTTTATTTTAAATAGGTTTTATTTGTGCTAAATAGGTTATATTCATTTTAAAATTAGTTATATTTGTTATAAAAATGGTTTTTGAATAGGTAATTTATTTTAAAATTGGTTAGATTTATTTTTAAAATATGTGAGATTTAGTTTTGAAATATGTGAGATTTTATTTGTAAGTAAGTTAGATTTAAATAAGTTCTATTTATTTTTAGAATAGGTTAGATTTATTTTAAAATATGTTAGCTTTATTTTTGAATAGGTTAGATTAATTTTTGAAATATGTTTAGGTTTATCTATAAATATGTTGGATTTTTTTAGTATGTTAGATTTTTCAAATAGGTTATTTTTTAATATGTTGGATTTATAAATATGTTGGATCTATAAATATGTTGGATCTATAAATATGTTGGATTTTTTTTTAATATGTTATATTTTATTTTTTAAATTTTGAATATGTTATTTGGTCATTTGAATATGTTAGCTTTATTTTAATATAGGTTAGATTTTATTTTTTAATTTCGGATTAATTTTTAAATATGTTCGATAAATAAGTTAGATTTTAATATGTTAGATTTATATTTTTTGAATCTATAAATATGTTAGATTTTTGAATATGTTAGATTTATATTTTAATATGTTAGATCTATAAATTAGACTTAGAGTTATTTTTTTAATTTAGATTTACATTTATATTCAATTTAGATTTAATTTAATTTAAATTTAGATTTATATTTTGAATAAGTTAGAACAAATTGTATTTATTTTGAATTAGACTTAGAATTTTAAAATTTGAATTGGATTATTATGAATTAGACTTAGAAATTTGAATTTAGATTTATTTTTTTATATTGTTTTTTTTTTTGAAATTCGGCTGAGGCATATATATATATATATATATATATATATATATATATATTTTTGGTTCAGATCACAGAGGGCAGAGGTTTTCCTTTGTTTTTTCTTTTTTTCTTTTTTTGGTTCGGATCACAGAGGGCAGAGGGCAGAGTTTTCCTTTGTTTTTTTTTTTTTCTTTTTTTGGTTCGGATCACAGCGGGCAGAGGGCAGAGTTTTCCTTTGTTTTTTTTTTTTCTTTTTTTGGTTCGGATCACAGAGGGCAGAGTGCCTGGTTTTCCTTTGTTTTGTTTTTTTTTCTTTTTTTGGTTCGGATCACAGAGGGCAGAGTGCCTGGTTTTCCTTTGTTTTGTTTTTTTTTTCTTTTTTTTAATATAATTTACATTTACATTTACATTTATATTTAATTTAGATATAATTTAGATTTACATTTACATTTATATTCAATTTAGATATAATTTAAATTTACATTTACATTTATATTCAATTTAGATATAATTTAGATTTACATTTACATTTATATTCAATTTAGATTTAATTTACATTTACATTTATATTCAATTTAGATTTACATTTACATTTACATTTACATTTATATTCAATTTAGATATAATTTAGATTTACATTTACATTTATATTCAATTTAGATATAATTTAGATTTACATTTACATTTATATTCAATTTAGATATAATTTAGATTTACATTTACATTTATATTCAATTTAGATTTACATTTACATTTACATTTATATTCAATTTAGATTTAATTTAGATTTAGATTGTTTTTTTGAATATGTGAAGTAATTTTCATTTATTTATTTGAATAGGTTTAAAAGATGGCATCTCCTCCTAATCACGATGAGGATTTACCTTTGGACCAAAGATTGTCACTCGACATTTTTGGCCCACCTCCACCTATGCAACCACCACCTAATTATCCCCAAAATTATCCACCTAATTATTCCCAAAATTATCCACAAAATTATCCACCTAATTATCCACCTAATTATCAAAGAAGGGATCAAACGCTAGATTTAAATTATCAACAACCCCCCCCAAATGTATGCACCGTATTATACTTCAAACGATCCAAACATGTTTATTCCACAAGAAACACATCAACCACCACCATCGAATGCATATGGAGGCACTTCTTCTGTAGCATCGAGTCAAGTCACCCTTCCTATGGAAGGTACTCCGTCGAGAAGTGTCACTGGAATTGAAGAAGAACCAATCCTTCCTCCGACAAGTGTCCCCCCAGAAGGACAAGTGGTAAAGAAGACTAAAAGAGTTTCTGAATACAATCAGCCGTGGGCCAAATGGTACAGGATTTCGCTAGATGAGAACGGCAACATGACCACCCTCGAATGTAAGGTACAAAATTGCAAGAAAGGATTTTTTGTGTATAAACAAAGTAGTGGTATGACCAGCTTTAAAAGACATGTCGAAATGCACCAAAGGAAGGGTGAGGTTATATCTGAAAATGCTGGACCGAGACAAATCCAAACCCTTATAAACGCGGATGGTACTAGAACCAACCCAAAATACAATGAATCAAAAATGCTTAGTGAATTGGCACGGTACATTACCCACAAAGAACAACCAATAAGCATGGGTGGTTGCATGAGTTTTGCC
The DNA here is from genome assembly GCA_025461045.1 of Carex parvula. Classification (NCBI taxonomy): domain Eukaryota; kingdom Viridiplantae; phylum Streptophyta; class Magnoliopsida; order Poales; family Cyperaceae; genus Carex; species Carex parvula. The sequence goes on along the minus strand of JAJGRW010000625.1, from coordinate 282,088 downwards.
CGGTTAGTCATTCAGGGGTGTGCTCAACCAATGTACAAGAGGATCCATCATAGAAAGATGGTTGGTGAAATTAAAAACCAGTTTACCAAAATAAAAGATGAGCTCCGAGCTATATTTGCATACCAACAAAATAAGGTCTCAATTACCTCCGATATATGGACTGCCGGTAAACATGGCATTGGGTACTCGTGTGTTACCGGCCATTGGATCGATGATCAGTGGGTATTACAAAAAAGGATATTAAGTTTTTGTGTGTTAGATTCTCCACACTCAACACATGTAATTTTCAAATCCATTATTGAGGTGTTAGAAGAGTATAACCTTAAGAGAGATAGGGGTAACAAGGTTTTCTCTATTTCATTAGATAATGCTAGTAACAATGTAGCTTCCATTGAGATTTTTAAACGGTCACTAAACCCGATTATGAATGGGGCAATGTTTCACCAAAAGTGTGCTTGCCACATACTTAACCTCGTCGTGAAGGCGGGCCTTAAAACAGAAGCAGTAAAAGATTTGATCATTAAATTAAAGGATTGTCTGTCCCACATTGTTTCAAACCAAGAAAGAAAACAACGGTTTGGTTTGATGTGTGTCAACTATGGATTGAGCAAGTTGAAAGTTCCTTGGGATATAGATACCCGTTGGAACTCTACCTAAAGGTTTCTGAACCGGTGCCTTCCATACAAAGCCGTCATAGGAGAGTTTTTGAGAGGCTCCACCCCCGAGGGAATGGCATTGGAGCCAGCCTCGAAGAATGGGAGCAACTACTAACCCTGAGTAATTTCTTACGAACCTTTTTTAATGCAACCGTCCAATTATCCTGCTCGTACTCACCGACGGCATTTGAGTTGATCAGACATCTCTATAGCATCTCCAAGGTGTACCGTGAATTGGAAGAAGCTGAAAGCAAGTACACCACTCTCACACCGATCGTAGATGCCATGAAAGAAAAATTTCTAAAATATTGGGACGATGTACCCCTCCTGGCCATTATCGCAAGCTGCCTCAACCCGGCATACAAGAAGTTTTACACAATCAAAATAGTTACAGCGTACAAAGATAATCTACATTTAGACAACACCGGGGTGGAGGCATTCGTGACTTCGAAGTTCGATGAGATGTTTAGCATATACCACTCAAGAATGGGTGACAACCAAAACCTGTCTTCGTCCCGTGCCGGTCCTAGGTAACAATTTAAATATCTACATTATTTTAATCTTTATTATTTATAATATCTACACTATTTGTCTACTAATTTTTTTATTTTTTTTAATAGTTCCACTTCCAGGAGCACTAGCAGCGGTGGATTGTTAGCAGATTTCCAATCGGAGATCCAACCGCACACATCCACAAATGAGTTACTGAGCTATTTTGCGGGAGTAAACGAAAGAGAAGATGGACTTGACATCATGACGTGGTGGAAGAGGAATCAAAGAAACTATCCAACACTGGCGATGATGGCCCGCGACGTATTTGTCGTACCCGTGTCAACCGTCCCTTCCGAAAGTTGTTTTAGTTCGGCGAACAGGATCCTCTCCGACAAATGCAGTAAGTTGGGTGCACATGTTTTTGAGAGACTTGTGTGCTTGAAAGATTGGATTGTTGCTGATGAGCGCAACCAACATCGAGATCATCAAGAATCATCATCCGGAGTCGACACTGAAGAAAGCGGTACCGATACGCGGCACGCGGCTAATTCGGATTCAGACGGTGCGGAAGAGAGCGAACAATGGTATATGAATCCAAACTACTAGATAGGTAGTGTCGGTATACATTTCTAACCTCTTTTAATCTCTATGGTTATTTTTTAAATTATAATTTCTAAACATTTCAATTAGTTCTTAAATTATTCATTTTAAATAATAATTACTGACAAAAAAAAGTTAGAACTCCGCCTATGTTATTTTACATAGCCGGTCCCAAGCCCGGAATAAAGGAGGAGGGTAACTTTTATTTTTGAACTTAGATTTAATTTAGATTTAATTTAGATTTAGATTTGTTTTTTTTTTCTTTTGAAATTCGGCAGGGGCTTCTTTTTTTTTTTTTTTTTTAAGTTCGGCAGAAATTGAGGATAATCCAGAGGCTTAATTTTTTTTTTCCTTTTATTTAATTTAATTTAGATTTAAATTAGATTTGGATTCAATTTAAATTTTAATTTAGATTTACATTTATATTCAATTTAGATTTAATTTTATTTGCATCTAAATTTAGATTTGAATTTTTATTTAATTTAATTTAGATTTATATTATCAATTTAAATTGAACGTTTACAAAATATATTATCAATTTAAAATGCTTATTGTTTGAATGAGAGTTTGAAAATATATAATTAGAATAAATAAAATTAGAATGAGAGTTTGAAAATAAAATAAAATTACTCGTGTAAAGAAATAATTTTTCGTACGACACGTAATAATATTCGTACGACACGGTAAACACGTAATAATATTCGTACGACACGATAAAAAAAATAAGAAAACAAATCAAAATACAAAACAAAAAACAGCAAAAAAAAAAAAAAAAAATACCCGTGCCCGTCCTGCCCGTGCCCGCTGTACCCGTGCCCGTTGTACCCGTCTACCCGCAACGGGCATTGGTTTGAGACGGGCAGGGCGGAGTTTTTAAAAAAAAAAACCCGCCTACCCGTGCCCGTTGTACCCGCCTACCCGCCTACCCGCCTACCCGCCTACCCGCTGCCCGCCTCGGGCACTGCCCTGCCCTGCCCGAGGTACCCCTTAGCAAATGTCTACTTGTGGCCAACCTACTGGAGTCCGCATCCTCTGAGGTAACAGTTGTTTTAAAAGAAAGGGCATAATTGTCATTCTATTTTCTAATTAATATCAATCTGTATTTCTAATGATAAATCCAAGGAATTGAGATATTAATAAAATAAGTAAGTTTGGGGGAAATAATTAATTTTAAATTTTTGATGGGTAAATATCTAAATTTGTGTAACAAGCTGGTTCGCTGTTCTCTGACTTGGTTTCGATTTTCACCAATCAGATCGAAGAAACTTGGCACTTCCCCCTTCTTCAATACAATTTCAGGCTTAAGTTAGCAGGACAAATGGAGAAAGGGGCGACAATGTCTAATCAGAGAGTTAATCTCAAACGTTAACTCTCTAACCATGCGCTAGCCCGAATCTCAAAGCCCAATAATACTGTCCTGTGCTAGTCCGAATCTCAAAGCGGATGAGAGTTAATCTCAAAGTACGTGTCCGACAGGCTAGATTTAGCCTCCTTAGTATTCCCTAAGGCCTTAAGTGAGCCGAACAAGTGAGGCTTAGATGGGCTTTAAGGCTTTCAGCTTTAGACTCCTTAGACAGAAAATTAAGCTGGCTTTCTACTCTCTTTAAGAAATTCACTTTCTTAGTGCCTCCTTAGCGCCCAAAAGAGCCATATCCCATGTAACAATATATATTTTAATCAATTTAAGTTTCATTGTTCTAATCTTTTATGTGCCGAACAACTCTTCCTTTGCAAAGCTTAAATTCTTAAGCTGTAGGGTTCTAAGCTGCTTTGCCGAACACGACCAAACTGTAAAGTGAAGGGAATCTTTTACAGTAATGGAGATGATACTTGTCCAAAAATATGTAAGTTTGACGTGTTTGAAACGGGAGGTCGGACTTCTACGAAAACTTAGTCTTAATATTATTATTTAACTGTTTTGGAAGGATAAATACGTAATATTGAAACTTGTGAAGGACATACATGAAATACCCCATAAATATAAATTGTCATCGGAGCTGCCCCTGTTTTGAATAATATGAATTTCAAAAGAATGTAGATGAATTTCAAAAATGTGTGATGTGTTATAAATATAATGGATGGTCCATTCATGTTGTAACTTCCAATTAATTCTCATTTACTTCTCAACTACTCCACTACCATTAGAATTTATATCCCACTAGTATTTGAAATTTAATCTCTTATTTATTATTGTAATGGTTTTTTATTTACAATTTGTAGCCTATAAATAGAGGCTTTGTAATATTGTATTGTACATATGTAAGACACATGAGAAATATATGAATAAAGAGATTGTCATCTTTTATGTGTTCTCTATTTTATTTATTATTCTTTGTCTTTATTTCATAACGCATTATCAACGCGAGAACTCTAATAGTTGAAGATTCGAGGTAACTTTGGTATCTTTTATTTCAATTCAATAATTTTAAATAAGGTGATTAATACTTGAATTACTTCATCAAACCACCAAACAAGTGCTCAATGTTAACTACGCTATTTAATAAAGATTCATATTAAAATCACATTTGCCACATACATAAGGCATACAGTTATATCTTGACAAAAATTTAATAATCTCCAAAGACAACAAACTAAGCATCTATCATCGCATCACAACATTCCAAATTACCCCTAAAACCAAACGTACTCATAACCAACCTCACACAATACTCTTTTTAACTTTCTCAAGCCAATAATAAAAACAAGTCCACCATCTGATTATCGACCAGAAGAAAAGCCTAAAAATGTGCCTCCTTTCCAATCGATATTTAGCCGCGACCGCGCCCACCACCTATATTCACCACAATTATTACAAAATACAACAGAAATGAACACAAAGTAAGAAATGAAAAGGGCAATCATTATTTATTATTAGGAATAAGATTTGGTTTCAAGAACAACTGAATAACACAGCATCCATCCTTGGTCAATTGTCTAATGGGTATATGATGCCAGTATAAAACCTAAAAATAAACATGAAACAAGTGCCAACAAAAATAAAAACAAAAACAAAAATATCTGACCTGCATCAAACTAATATTGCTTTTATACCCCCCAGGTATATACCAATATTGCATAAAAAGAATCGTTTTTTTGCCGGTTTTCTATTTAAAGGTTTGAATAAAACAAAATGAAAATGAAAACATGTATGTACCTTTGGGACCGCCTTTACCAGGCCCACCACCCCTGCCACTTCCTCTACCGCCTTTTCCATCATCCTGACTGCCACGCCCAATACCACCTTTCATGGGTTTTGCACCAACAATGTCACCTCCTCTCCCTCTGCCACGTCCCACACCCGGTGGCTTCCTATCTGCTTTCCATATATCAACCCGTTAGTTATACATATACATAGAAAAAAATTCAGACACAATTGCACAAAACCGAAGTGAAATAAAGCACCAGCCTTTTTCCAGTGAAGGTGTTTTACATAGTTGAATAAGACTGTACAACTGAGTAGGGGTGTTCATTGGGTCCTGTTTATTTAGTTTTCAACAGAACCATAAAAGTTTGGATTAAATAGTTTGGTCTTTCGTTTTAAATGGATCGGTTCGGTTGAATTTTTGAATTACTTTCGTTTTTTATATTTGGTTCGGTTTAGATTTTTCAAAACCGAAAAGACCGAACCAACCAAACACCATATGGTTCAAAACCATGCTTTATATATAATGTATGTAATATCAAGAACTTATATTTTGGTTTGGATATTTTAGAACATCTACATATTTTGTATGTAATGTCAACATCTTATATAAATAATTCATTTTTATTTCTATGATTATTAAATATATTTGTGTATGTATTGAGTTTTGACCTTTTAAACTTTAATCTGTCTTATTTATATTCAACCAAACAAACTGAAATTTACTTTGGTTATTTTGGTTCAGTTGTTATAATTCCATTGGCTTGATTATATTTTTTAAACCGAATACAATTTTGGTTTGACTATTTTAAACCAACCCAATGAACACCCCTACAACTGAGCATCCATATTAAAACTGTGTACTGATGCCGAAAATGAATATTTAAGTTGAGATACTAAAACATAACTGGTTTGCTACCAAGACTTATAAGTTACTTTTACTCTACTTCACAGAAAAAGTGCTAACTAGAGCTAACAAAAAAAAAACATCAATTTTTCATTAAAAATCCATGAATACACTGTCTGATAGCACACAAGGCAAGAATGGGAGTATGACAAACTTCAAGTGCAAACAAAAACACTGAAAAAGATAACAATAATAATTAAGGAGCACATCACCTGTACGGTTCTTAGTAGTTTCTTCTTGAACCTTGTCGATGACCTGTATAAATTACCAAATGTAATGTAAAAACAGTATTTTGTTTCCTTGTAACTGTTCATTACCAGTAACAAAAAGTGTCATTACCAGAATCCTAACACGAACCATATATCATGCAAAATCCATGTTAGATTAAATACTGGAACCATATATCATGCAAAGTCCATGTTAGATTAAGTACCAGAAAAAGAACAAAATTAGAAGATGTGATTTGTACCTCATCAGGAACTCGAAGATACTTAATTGTGTTGCCACGTATGTAACATTCTGGCATTCTCCAAAATCGATCACCATCCTATAATTACACAAAACCAAAAACATAAGTTGACGATTCATGAAATGTCCAATTGGTACCACACAAGTCTCAGTTGAATTTTCAGATATCAGAATAGTAAAAAGAAAGAACCTTTGAAGTGCAAATGACCTCTCGGAGGTGAATGTTCATCCAAGTGTCACAATTTACCAAGTGGCCATTGTAAGTCTCCCCATTCTTCAATTCTACCAACTAAAAAGAAAAAAAAAAGTTATCTTAAATTGCCAAACCAGACAACAAATTACAAGAAAATAGCAACAACAAGAAGGAGAAACGGAGGGAAAAATCAACGTACCATGGGATGGCCTTGAGCAGTCTTTAAGAGGGACAGCGGCAACTGAGAAAAGGGACTAAAATTAGAATAAAAAAACCCCAAGTACGGATCATATTAGTGAGAGAGGAAATAGAGAATCGCAAATTTGATTAGAGGGAAGAGGTGAGAAGTACCATATTATCCTGATTCGAGCGATCGGAGAAATCAACAACAACAGTAGTTGCCGAGAGAGAGAGAGAGATTTGGGATTTGTATCTTCCGAAGGGGGGAAAGGGGAATTGGAGCAAATGGCCTAGGGTTTTTAGAGTTAAAAGGGAAGAAGGTCGAATTCGCATCCCATAAGATATCTCAACTTTTGCGTGCTTTTTCCGGAAAATCTCAACTGTTCAAGTACGTTCAGCACGAATCTTAAAGCACTAATAACCCTGCCCCCTGCGCTATTCCCGAATAGGCACCAGACACGTCGGTCACGCAAAAGTTGGGATATCTCAGAGGATACGCACTCAAAGAGGTCGGGACGGGTAATGATTTTAACAGAGTAGTTTAGGTTTTATGCAGCGCATAAATATCATGCAGTGCTGTTTTGATTCTGTCGGTACGCTGCATGAAGTCAAAACTCGTCTGTTAAAATCATTACCCGTCGCGACTCGGGAGCAAGACAGTAATCAAATTGGAGCGAAGGACCAAATTCTGTACTCTTTACCTTCTGAGCCGTTGATCAGAAAAAATTCGTGAAAGGTTTATGATTATATTTCGCACGGTTCTTGATGATAATCAACGACTAGAAGAGGGCGTTGGACCGAATTTGGTCTGATGCCCATTGGAAACACCCCGCTATCTCAATCAGCCTGTTTAAACGGCGATTCCTTTGAGTTCGAATCCTCTGAGATATCTCATATTTTGCGTGACAGACGTGTCCGGTGCCTATTCGGGGATAGCGCAGGGGACCAGTATTATTTAAGCTTTGAGATTCTTGTTGCATGTATTTTTCACGGTTGAGATTTTCCAAAAAGTCACGCAACATATGAGATATCTCAGTGGATGCGAATTCGATTCCTTTCCTTTCCGGTGCTTTTGAAAAAAAGAAGGGCCTGTTTTTATGGTTCCGCTCAAATCTGAAACGAGCGGATCTGATCCATTAAGTCTAAATTAAAAATCCATTTTATCAATAGTGTGTTTTAAAATCTACTATCTGATGTTAAACCTCATGTCCAACAATCGTGATTGGAATGGCACTGGAGAGGTTGGGAGCGATAAGAAGGGGATGTTTTAGCGTAGGTTTAATCATAGTGACAATATTAGCGTTTTATTCGTGAATATTTCGCGAATAAAATGTGTTTTTTATGTTACTGAACCGAATATCGAATAAAACGCAAAAAAATATATAATACGTTTTATTCATGAATAAAATGGGAATTATGAATTTTTTTTTAGGTTTTTTTTTTTTGCTTCCTTCTTATACCAAATCATTTCCGAATTATACCCGAATCATGAAACTTTGACTCCCGCTGAACTGAACCCAAACTTTCCGTATGTCACTATAGGTTTAACAAGCTCTAGTAGAATAGCACTTGAGAGGGTTATAAGCAATCAGAAGGAGAAGTTTAGCACAAGAGAAAGGGGAAGGGCACAATTTTGACATTAAAGAAGACGAGTAATCAGAAGGTAAGGAACATAATTGGGAGCTTAATTATATTTTATATAATATTAAACATAATTAATTTTAGTTTTTAATTAATTTGATAAATATGCAAGTTATTAGAATTTAAAATGATAAATACGTAATTATAGAATTTTAAAAGAGAAAATTTGTAATTTCATTTCATAGTTTCTGAGTGGTATACATTAAAATTTAAATTTTTTTAGTTACCACAGTAAAAAATCGAAATTAAATGATTATCACCCTCTCCGTGATATTTTCAATCCTACTACCACGCGGACCCAGTTCGCTCACCAAATTGGACTGGTACGCGGAGTGGGTTGGCGCATCTCTTGGTGCGCGCACTGAGCAGGCGCACCCATGGTGCATGAACTGGATAGGCGCACCCCTTGGTGTGTGGACTGGGGCGAAAATTTTAACATTTTTTCATTTACAATTCACCAAGAGACGGAACTGCAAAGAGTAACTTGTGAGTTTTTTCACCTTAATCCTTTATTTTTTTATAATTATTTAATTGTATTTTTAATTTACTTTAAATTTATTAATTGTTAGATTTGTTCCGTAATTCAACCATCCATTTTGTTTTCCACAAAATGGCCTCAAAACCAGTGTTGCAATTACAAAACATAGATGAATAATTTCTTTATTATAAATTAAGATATAGAACTAAACATGCACCGAATATACATGCAAATTATTTTATTCCGAACATTTTTTTTGTTAGATCCACAAGAAATTTAATCGGAGCTGTATGGGCAGTGCAAATTAAAGTAAATAAAACTTAAACAGGCAATATTAATTTTTTTTTTTACTAATATCAACCATTTCTGCAACTTAAATATACCTGTCTTCATTTTTTACCTCCATCTCACCTTCAACTTTCAGTACCTTCATAACAAATTTATTTAAATTGATACAAAAAACGTGAAATATAATTTAAATTATTTTCTCTATACACACATAAAAATTATGATATTATAACATAGTTCGATTAGTTGCATCAAAAATCACTATCTAAATATCGTCTAACATTGATAGATTTTTACAAATTCTTCACGGCGCACCAAAAATAAGATTGGGTTGGCATAAGTTTTATTATGTGTTGGAAAATTGATATAAATTTACAATATTTTTTATGTTTTAGGTTGTGTTATTAATTAAAATCCTAAAAAAGAAACATAGTAGATACAGTAAATTTTAGTGTATTTGAATCCTTCTTTTTGAATATACAAGAATGAAAATAATTCTGAGAAGAGTTACATAAAATATACAAACACATATTCAGGCCAGTTAGCAAATTTTTTTAAAAGAAATTATTTTGATATTGGAATTTTATTCTTTTAGTATTCAAACTAGAAGCTTCCGTCCATTTGAGGTACCTTATTGATTGTGTTTAGCGCAACTCAAACCTGCTTTGAAGAATATTGCTTTTAATATGGTCGTGAACATAAAAAAAAAAATATGGATGTGTTGCGTTACTAGTTTTTTTAAATTTGACCCTTTCAAAAAGTTTGGTGTTTACGAATTATATTATGTGGTGTTTGCGGAATGATACTAATTATGCGTTGAGCTTGATGTATAATGATGCATTACCGAACTCATGCTACATTGGATTAGTGTAGTAAAAAACGGCCGTTTAAGTCGATTCGATTAATCGTTGGCGGTGATCAAACCGTTACAGATTTTTTCAAGTAATCAGCCGATTATTAACGATTAATTATTTAGTAGTACTCCGTCCATCCGACGAGCACATACCGTTATTTACAACACTGCTTTGGATAAAGGTTGAGTTTTATGTACCTTAAAATAAATCTTTTAAAATTCACAACACATATTTATTCTTTTAAATTTCAAAAACTCACAATACCCAATTAATGTTATTTTTTTTATTAAAACTCATTTAAATTTATAAAAATTCTCATTTTACATTTTTATTAAAAAATCAAAAGTACGTAGCATGTGTAAGATTCTCGAATTGGCCGGTTTGTGAATATCAATATTCATTTTTTTTTTAATTGTGACACACATAAACATAAGTACTACTATAGTACCATGTTGGATTTTTTGAGATCCAAGCACCTATTTGTCCAGAGAGAATCTAAGCTATCTATTGAAAAGATCTCAGTCACTCATCAAAAGTATATTCAATCTCAGCTATTAAGCACTAATTTCGATTTCATTATCTATTCTATGTTGCCAAACGTATATAAGTATATTTCATTCTAATTTAGACATGTTCACCACATGAAAATTGTATCGTTTGTCTACTGACGATGCGCTTTTTCTGACGCGTGACCCCTCTTTCTTCCCAAAATCTTTATAAATAGAAATATAAATTAAAAAATATCGGTAATGAGGAAGGGTTTTGTGGAATTCCGATATATTGATCAGAGTCAAAATAACGATGATTTACGTAGGATTTTGGCTTAGGTTTTGCATATTTTCTCACACTTATGTTTAATTTATTAGAGAAAAAGGCTACTGTCACCCTTCTTTATGTTTTATTGCAGAATACAGGTTTTGGGACTATTTTACACCAAATGGAGCTAGAATCGGGTCAATCGGATCAGCGACGCTCATCGACTAAGTCTATGTTACGGTCCGTATTGCCTAATACGGACCAGGCCTAGCACAGACTAGGAGATAGCGCTGGGAGCACTAAACCCTAACCGTCAAGGTCCTAATACGGATCGTATCACCCAATACGGTCCGTATCCGAAGGCATCTTTTGGGGAATAACTGCCGACAGCTGTTTCCAGATCAGTTTCTTAGCCCCTACTCAACCTCTACACGTCCCTACACTCCTATATAAGGCCCCTGGGCAGAAGGATTAGTTATCTTTGTAATTAGGGTTAGATTTGATTAAAGTGAGAAGAGAGGAGTGCTTGTAACAATGCCGTTCCGCGGCTAAGTTCCTTTTCTTAGGGCTATGCAGTAAACCTTGTTACTCTTGATGTTTTGATATATATATTTCTGTTGATTATGATTTCTTGTTGTTGAAACAAAATGCTTTTGTGATTTACTATCTCTTCATCTAATTTCAATGATCTAGTTTGAGTCCGTTAGGGTAGTGACAGTACTTTAATGGTAAGAGAAACTATTTGTATGAATTAGCCTCGTTGAGATCTATTAGGTTTATGTGAAGAAAACCTTAGCGGGGAAACCATAAACCAGACCAACAAAACGCGTACCAAATTCTATCACTTGCGTAAAGTAAATCGCAGTGATCTGTGTAGTAATTTGGGGTATTTGAGAGATCAGACATTTGCGTAAGGTAAATCGCAGTGTCCTATGTAGAATCTCGGTGAAAGATCTGTCATTCTTGCGTAACATAAATTGCAGTGACCTATGTGGTGTCTTTCATTAAACAACAACAGGAAATCAGACGCAACAGGAATATATTGTCAAGGCGGATTGAGTGGCAATGGTGTGCCGAAACCCTAGGAATTCTCATCTCTATCTTTATTTTAATTACTTTTAATTGCTTCCTAATTTACATTGATCAAACAAACATCTCTCAATTTACAGATTTCATCTAGCCTTTCGAAAGATTGTGATTCGATCGCTCAAAGCATTGAACCAATATTCCCTGTGGATCGACCTCGAATATACTACTCGATAGGATTGTGCGCTTGCAGTCCGAACCGATAGCATTTACGAGTTTATAAATTTTAAAAGAAACATTGCTCTCTTTCGAGTGATCATATATAGAAAAAACGTGATAGTCTATAACGTCCAGGAGACGTTATAGACCGTCATGACCAGTTTAGCCAAAAGATTATTACTTAATTAAATAGCGAAAAAATGAAAAAACATAATTCTTGATGTCTTTGTCCATCACGGTCAAAGAGACAGAAAAATAAATAATAAAACTCTGGACTTTATAGTCCATCACAGATATAAACCTTGTATATTAAATAACAATACTTGATAGTTTCAGTCTAACATTTTAGGCACACAATTGTTGTTGTATTGATGTGATAGGAGTTATTACAAGTGCAATAGCCCTGTCCTGTCATAAAGCATGTTGAACGAGGCCCACAATTGTTGTTGTTTAGCTCAGTATTAATGGACAAAAACATCAATTTTTTTTTTTCGGCTGTGATGGACTATAAAGTTTAGAGTTTTATTATTTTCTTTTTTGCCTCTCTAGCCGTAATGGACAAAGACATCTAGAGATTATGTTTTTTTATTTTTTTGCTGTTTAATAAAGGTAATCTTTTGACTAAGCTAGCCGTAATAATCTATAACGTCCCATAGACTATCACGTTTTTGTTATTTGTCGAATTTCTATGAAACTCTTCTTTATTCTCAATATATTTTTTTTTTTTTTTGCTATTAATAAAATATTTGGCCTTTTGAGACTCCTCTGTCGCGTGTGAGCCCTTTTTCTTCCTCCTCTGTGGCCGGTAGCCGCTCCTTTTCCTCCTTCCTCCTCTTGCTGCTCAGTTCTCCGTCGTTAACCTTCTCCCAAATCCGAAAACGAAGACGCTCTAGCGCAGGAAATACAAAGGAAAAAAATATGTGTTGCGATTGGGGAACGCATCCTCCTAACGAAGAAGGCCACATTGACGCTTGACTGCCTCCGTCTTTTCTCTCTCCTCCGACATGGCCTTGCACCTCTGTCTTCCCTCTCTCTTGGAGGAGTCCCACTCCAAAAATAGTGCCACTGATGGTAAGGAGGAGGTCGTTAAGGTACTGGAGAGGGTCAGAGATAGGTTGAGAGAATCGAAATCAAAGAGGCCCAGACCAAGTCGACCCAAGAGAAAGAGAAAGAGATGAAGGAAACGGCATTAGAAACCACAAAAATGTATTTCATCTATAATAAAAAAATGCTTGATTTTAGGTTCTACATGATTTTAAGATTTAGGGTTCATTTTTTTGTTTCAATTTTATCGTTTAGGATTTGTGGTAATAGTTTGTGTTAGTGATTTTTTCAAGATTTGGGGTTTATGATTCTGAAGAGACTGCTGATTTTAGGGTTTAGTGGTTATGATTTATGTTCGTAGTTGTTTTAGGGGTTAGAGTTCATGGTTTTGATTCAATTTTGTGGTTTAAGATTTACATTTTGATTCAATTTTAGGAAGATTCTTCTGATGAGGATGAAAGCAAAGATGAAGAACCTACCAAAACTCCTAAGTGCAAAGATGTCAAAATGGTTGATGCTCAACAAACTGTCACAAAATCTGAGAAGAAAGAGGTAACTAATACCTTCTCAATTGCAATTTTGATTTCCGAATCTGTAATCTTGTTCTTAATTTGCAATTTTGTGCAGCCCAAGACCCCAGCTAGCAATCAAAGTCAGACTACAAGCACTTTTTTCGTAATAAATTTGCCTTATACAGTTGAATTGTATGCCTATTTTCCTTCTCATTTTCTGTCTCTTTGACATTATAATTGATTTAATTCGTCTAGGTACTAATTTTAATTTAGGGACTTTTATGATATATCAGGAGAAATGAAGCTAATTTTGGCGATATGGGACAATTTAGAGAGGATAGAAAAGAGAATTTTGTGAAAACAAATTGCATAAATAGGTGAAAACTTTGATCTCGTTTAAATTATATATGTGGCAGTGGCATAGAAAGAAGGATTTGGAGGCACGTTGTAAAAATTATGCAAATTTTGAATTTATGTGGCAAGAAGTTAATTATAATCTTGGTTCAAGCTAATCCAATTACCAATTGCGCGTCCCCCCCCCCCCCCCCCCCCCCCTATATACTGATATAATATTTAATTGCCTCTCATGACAGGCATGGTTCTTAGATCAGTATGGGGTACTTCATGACAGGAAAAAACCATATCCTGGTGCCATCAGTGCATGTATGTTCATTTATTTCATTGTGATTTTCTTTTTAGGTAATTTCTGAAATACCCTACATAAACAACAATAACTTCTTTTATCCAAAGAGAAGTTTTAATATAGACTGATAAAGGGGTAAATTTTCCAGAAAAATTAAGAAGGGCTAACTTGACATTTCGATTTTTACTTTTTAGTAAAAGCATACAATGTAGTATCTTAATTTTGTTAATTTAGATAGTAATGTGCTTTTCCCGCCGGACTCAATATTTTCTGAATTTCACGCCAAACATTCTTGTGATAATTTGCTTGCTGATATTGCCTTGGTAGTAGAGAATCTAGCAGCAACAGGGGCAAAAATGGTAATTATAAGCAATTCATCAAGAAGAGCAGTTCTTACGGATGATAAGCTTAAATCTCTTGGGTTCGATCTGTCTCTTTCCTTGGGGCTATTAGCAGTGGAGAACTAACCCATGAATTTCTTTTGAGGTATTATATATTATTTCATACAGTTTAGTAAGAAAATTTACCCTTTGTTAGATCTAGCTCTTAATGTGTAATTATAATAATAAAAATTAAATTAGGAGAGATGATCCCTGGTTTGCTGCTCTGGGAAGAAGATGCATCCACATGCCATGGAATGATCGAGGGGCAATCTCTCTCGAGGTAGTCTAATTTTTGTTGTATTCTATATTAAAATTTTCTATTTTAGCTTAACATATGTAATAATGTGAATTATTGCAAATGCTTTCATGTGTAAATTATTCATAGGGATTAGGTTTAGAGGTGGTGAGTAGAGTGAATGATGCTGAGTTTATTACTGGCACATGGCACTGAAGCACTAGGTTTACCATCTGCCGGTTCAAAACCTATGGATTTGGAGGGTCTTGAGCAGATTTAAGAAATATGTGCAAAGAGAACGGAACCGATACCTATGGTGGTTGCTAATCCATTGCTAATCCAGATTATGTCATGGTCGAAGCACGTAACTTGGGTGTTATGCCTGGTACTTTATTGTTATTCTATTATTTCTTTTGGCTATGACATATAAAATAGTATAATACCAACCAGAGTGAGGCTATGACATTATGCATAGTGCACAATGGTCCGTATCTCCATATGAAACTGTACCTGGTGATTAAATTTTATATTTTTTTAGAATTTTTATACTACTTTTTTAGATAGGTAGAAAATCACTAAATTTTAATGGTCTAGAATCTTGAGTCCCAATCCTCTGAGGTAACAGAATATTTGAGTTTTAATTTGGACTGTCCGATCAGAATCCAGGTCAATCCGGCCTGAGGTGGAATGCACGGGCCCCTTTAATATTCATACCAAAGCAGATCGGACGGTCCGAACCTAAACTCAAAATTTCTATTACCTCAGGGATATGAGTTCTAGAATCTTTAGATCAAGTGATTTCCTTACTATATAAAAAAATAGTAAAAAAAATCTGAAAAATGTAAAATTTGGTCTTCAAGTTCATTTTCATATAGAGGTCATGCTTAGCGGTTCGGATCGACCTTTTGGACTTTGAAAATGGAGATGGAGCACGGTTTTGTCGTGACTGTATTGACAAATCCATGCGTTTAGGGTATGCAATATTATTTAGCAAAGTGTATGTCCTATAAGGGTAAAATGGTCAATGTAAAGACATACAAGTTTACTCTGGTACAAATGCAACCTGGTATATACCCAAATACAAACAAAATATGTAAATAATAAATCATCTTTTTTTTTATATACTGGCATGTGGTACCTTAATTACTTTTTTCTTTGTATTTAAAGGGGATGAGTTTCTTTGTTTTGAGTTGTAATAGCTGGTAAATATTTGACTATATCACTATTAATTTATAATCCTTTTTTTAGCAAAAAAAATGTGTTTAGGGTATGCATTATTATTTAGCAAAGTGTATGTCCTATAAATGTAAAATGGTCAATGTGAAGACATATAAGTTTACTTTGGTACAAATACAAACTGGTATATACACAAATAGAAACAAAATATGAAAATAATAAATCAGCCACGTTGAACTTAGTATGGTGAAATTGGCACTACATGACATCCTTTTATTTCATAATATCGGCATGGTTGTAATGTTCTTCATTCTGAAATATAAAATCTGTTCTTTTTTTTTGAAATATAAAATCTGTTCTTAATTTTGACATTTGTTTCGCAGCTGCAGAGGATGACCCCTTACCGGACATAGAGGGGCTTAGAATTACAGGAGAAGCATTTCCAGGATGAGAACTTCAAGGAAGTGGTTACTCCATCAATGGCACCAGCAGTTGCAATTTTGAAGTACCATCCTTATACTTTCCCTTTTCCCAATTGTAGTGTTGTATCCATCAACAACCATGACACTAACTAGATGATATATTTAAACAAAAGTAAATTTGTAGGTATATTCTCTATTAGTTTTGATAAACTGTGTATCATATCGGTGCAATTTGAGATTTATTTGGTCTTCAATCAAGTGCCAAACACTAAACTGTGTATCTATCTCTTGTCTCTATCTCACTATAATTTTTTTTTTTAACTAATTTGTGTTTATTATGTCTCATTGATCATTTTGAGAATGTACTTGTTTACTTAACTAAATTCGTAAAGGATTTTATTTAGAAGAAAGGAAAACAAAATGAAAACATTCTTTAAACATTGCTACTTTTGTTTCCGTAGGAAATAATTGAAAGCCTACCAAAGCTGCTACAAATTATAGATCTCTCAGCGGTATGTTTTTACTTTATGTGTGTCAATTCGCAAGTTATTTTCAATATGTTTCAAGGAGAACACTTACAATTTTTTATGGTTTATAGGATTATGTCCATTTTACAGTTATTTTCAATATTTTTCAAGGAGAACACTTACAAGTTCCTTTGGTTTATAGGATTTTAGGTTAAAGAACATAGTTCAGTACGAAGGTGGTATTGCCAACATCATAAAGCACCTGAGCTATAGGTCCCCCTTTCTCAATACACCTTTCATTTTATTTTTTTATCTTCTCTTTTTTATTTGTTTATATGTATTCATAACTTAGGGATGCTATTTCATATAGGAGAAAGCCAGATCACGTGATCATTTTCAGGTACGTTGCCAATAAAAATAATAATGGCCTATTAGTTGTTCATTTCTTATAAGCACTAATGGATTTTGGTTTGATGTTTAAACTGTATTTTTGTTTTCATTTTTTTAATGACAGGGATGGTGTTTGTGAGTCTCAACTGATGAGGCAGTATTGGTTAAGGGGTCATTGGATTTTGTTGGTATAAATCACTACACCACATGGTACGCAAATAACAATTCAACAAATATAATTGAAAGTATTTTGCTCCACGACACAATTATTGCGTATGATACTATGCATAGCACAGATTGGTCTGAACTATGGATCAATATTTTTGTTTTCAAAGTTTTAATAGTCGATCTGAACAGTTCAACTTGATCTCCATATGAAAATGTACTTGCAGACTATATCTTACATTTCTTAGAATTTTTATACTATATTTTTAGATAGGTAGAAAATCACTACTTTCAATCTACAATTTTTTAGATCAAGATCTTTTATACCTATCTAAAAAAAGTAAAAAAAAAAAATGTAAAAATTGTAAAGTTTAATCAGATAATACATTTTTATATGGAAACCATGTTGAATGGTTCAGATTGACTGTTTGGACTTTGAACGCAGAGATGTTGATCCATAGTACAGATCAATCCGTGTTATGCATGGTACCATAGCCTCACTCGCAGACAATAAAATTGCTTGGATAGTACTTTATTATGTTTGTGTTATATCAATCAATCAAAGTTCGCAATTATTTCATTAACCAAGAGCATTCTTTGTTTTTTCTAATATGCAGCATTCAAGAGTATTAAAGCAATTGGAGATGAGGCAAGAATTGAAGAGCAACTCTTAAAACAACTATATATAATATATGATATTACTCTAAAAAGTTATTAGATCGAATAGAAAATTGTGTTTTCAAAATTGAGATCTTAAATGATTTCTTAATACAGGCAAATGCCTCTCAGCCACTTCCCTCCATTTTGCTTTGGTACGATTTGCATTTTTTTTCTCTTTTGTAGTTTTTGTTTTGATGTTAGTTTTGTGCGCATATTAGTATTTGAAAGTAGTTTCTAAAAATAATTTTATTCATTCTATGTCGTTCTACAAAAAATATTTTATTCATTCTTAGTTCTTAAAAATTTATGTTATCCATTCTATATCGCTCAAAAAAATCATTTTATTCATTTCAATACCGACGGATACTTAACTAGTATACTTAAATGAGTAGAGAAGTAAACAATTTGTCCTCATAAGCTGGTTAATTCGATCTTTTACACGTGCTATATATATTTTTTAATGAAAGGTAAAATGAGAAATGTTTAAATTTAAAATAAGTTATAATAAAAAAAGGCAATAAACTAAGTAAATTTATGAGTGTTTTAATTTAGAAGGATAAATATGATATTTACGAATTTAAGAAAGAAAAAAAATAAGTAATTTTAAGGTTTTTGAGAGGTGTACATAAAATTCCCCCTGGATAAATATACAGGTATGGCTTTTCATATGATTATATGTGTTCATTTGTATTACGTACATGTCTAATTCTTCGTTTGATTTTTTTTTTTATTCGCATAGCTTAAGAATTGCTATAAAAGGAGCACATGGCATTTCTTAAACAAAGAAAAGCTGCTTCCACAAAGGAATTGGATAGTTTGATGGTATGCCAATTTTTTTCTTCTTCTATGATTTGTAGTTAATTTCCTATATGGGCTTTTGAGGGAATGCTTGTACGAGGGACTGAGGGCGTATTGAAATAATTTGAATTCAAGGGTATTTTGGACCTTTCAATTCCCAAAATATTTTTATATAATTTACCATTGCCATATTCAAAGTTTCAAACTAACTATCTTACCAAACAACATTTTCAATCTTCGAAATAACACAAAATAACACTTTTTATGCACTATTCAGATTGCACTACTATCACTATTATATATTTACAATTAATTTGATTAACAATATTCTAACACCATTTTTTAATTTGTCAAATAAGTAGTCCTACATGTCATACCAGCTGTGAATACGTTTGCATTCAGATCCTCCTCACTTCTTAAAATTAAACAGTCCAGACGATAACGTGCACTGTGCAAACAGACCGATCATTAGTGGGAACAGTTTGGGTCCTATGTCCATCGAACTCAAAGTGAGTTAGATGGATTCGATGACCCTCTGATCTGCTTTAAGATTCCCGCCCGCAACTTTCGAGCCTGCTTGAAAATTTATGCGCACGAATCTTAAAGTAAATTGGACGGTCCATAAACCCATCGGATCCAAATTTGAGTCCGATGGGCATCAGACCCAAGCTGTTCTCATCATTAGTTGGTGCATTCGAATCGGTAACGATATATCTTGCAGCAGAAGTCTCCTGAATCGAAATGATTGTTTTCACATTTGTTGAATCTTCAAGCCCATCGACTCAAAGCGCACCTCTTCTAGATAATTGTTTAGAGATAGACTATGGTTTTTTACCCTATCCCTCTAGGGTACGTTTGGATGGGAGCTAGAATAGCTAAAATAGTGAAATTTGAGAATAGTAAATGAGAATAGAGAAAAAATAGTGATTTTTAGATTAGTGTGAAAATGATGCTATTCAGATTAGTACAATGTTGTTTGGATTGTACATTTGGAATGGTGAATAGATGTTAACCGATAAATAATAGTGTTAACAAGGTGCTAATTAAGTTGAAATATAGACAAGTAGGGTCTTAAATAAATTGTCACAACATAGATATAACATAAAATAGTGTCAATTTTGTCATTTCGGGACTGTTGGCGAAAATCCGATAATGAAGCATTTTTCTCTCTCTTCACACTTCCGAATAGTAGTCATTTCAATATTTACAAGAAATAGAGAATAGCAGCTATTCTAGTTATTTCGAATAGCAAAAATATTGTTTGGATGCATATTGCTATTCCGAATAGTTTCTATTTTTGACACATTCAAACATAACCCTATTCCACAATTTAGATGTCAAACGCCTCAAGTTTTTAATATATGGACTTAATTTCTCGAAGCGGAAAGATTAAGATTTAATTTGTAAAAAATACAAATTAAATTTCTAACAGACAATAATCTCTCTATAACATAAAAAAAGAATGAATTATGCTTCTTTTCTGGAGTCCAACGAGCCTATTTATAGGCGAAACATACATACATGCAGAAAACTAGAAAACTGCGCAGGAAAACAGTTAGGACCATAATCCCACTCCCGACGTGCGCATGATCCAGAATGTGACCCGTTTCGATCGCTCACGTTCTCAACTCGCCAGCCCCCAAGGCCCCAAGCATGGATTGTTATTTGGATCCGATACAAACTAAAAGGACGCTCCCAGGTCCTCCCCTATTATGCTTCTACGATTCTTATTTTAGTTATATATTGTCCGTTTTAGATCCAATTTGATCCATTTTCCAAGCGTATCGATCTATTCGCTATGTAGAAGATCAATATTCATTTCATTCTCGAAAAATGTCATTTCTACATATTTATTTCAATTTAATCCAATGGTTCAGGTACTTTAGATTTTGAATAAAGATTGAACGTCAAGTTATCCAATAATTTATATTTATAATTTATAAGAAATTTTTATTCAGATTTTGAACATATGTCGTTACCACTAGATGTTGTCATTAGATTGAAGGCCGATTCTCAATTTAGGTACTTTGTTATTGCAATTCCCACTTCCTCATTTTTTTACCAAATCCATTCCATTTAAATATAAAAATATTATATTTATCTCTCAAACTTCATCTTCTTATGCTTAGTTGTTTTTTGGCTAATCTTTCCGAAAAAATATATAATAAGTGTGTATATCGCAATAATTAAAAGTGCATTTTACGATAAATAAGTATGCATTATGTGATAACCCAGATCTTTAAAAATGATTAATTAGTTATAATCATAATTAATGGTTAATTAAAAATATATTTCATGATATTAAATTTTTACAACTATTAGAAACTTTTAGTTTAAATATAACAAAATAAAACCGACAATGCAAAACAAAATAATGATAAATAATTAAGAAATATTGGTTCCAAAATCTTAAAGAAAAGTTAACACATTAGACGAATTAAAAATTTCATTTATGAATCAAGGCAAACTTAATTAGTTAAAATATACATATATATAAAACACATTAAACAACAAATATTGTTAGTATAACAATTAAACTCTAAATTTAGCTCCATGTTACACCAAAGACCGACATTTTTATTAATATCCAAAGTTTAATAGAAATTAATATTTATGCCTAGATTTGTTGAGTTTCGCCAAAAATGTTCAAACGTTTCCTATTTTTGTTTTTTTAGAGACTACGAAGAGCAAGATAATGAAATCTAACATTGAAAATTCGAATTTTTTATTTAAATTATTTGTTAGATTACTTCTTTTGATTTATAATTAGCATATTTATACTAAAATACACTATATTACTTGAAATTATGTTTAATACACTATATTACATTCAATTACTCTAAATTATGTTAAATTACGCTAAAATAGGTAAATTCGGTAAATTAATGTGTGTCTTCATAGTGATGTATAAATATAAAATGTTTTTTGTTTTTCTTTTATCTTCATAGAAATTATTTTTAATAAAGTGGTAGTTACAGTTGGAAACAATTGATAAGAACTAATTAAACATTTTATGATTTAAATTATTTATATAAAATCATACATAAATGACTAAATGCTAACAAATTACAAATACAATATATATAGATCTTGGACTTTTACTTAGTACTTTCCAAAAATGAAATATGCAACCCACGTGATCAATATAACATATAACATTCAATAAGATCCAATACAATGTTTGCATCAAAATTATGTCTTTACCACTTAATAATCATGTGATCAAGTTTTGGCCCAAATTTTGCAAAGTTTAGTGTATTTGGGCTTATGTTGACAAAAGTCTTGGTGATGATGCAACTTGGACAAAAAATTCATCCAAACTAAGTTGTATATGATCCAATATATTCAAAAAGGAGTGCACATGTGATTCATGACATAATGCCTTTTGGTTACTAAAGGCCTCCAACATTGCATCTCCAATAATAATAAATTGAACAACATCTTTGTGCGTACATAATCAGGAAATATAAATCCTTCTTAAAAAAAATTCGTCCAAAATTATAAAAAAGTATTTATACATAAAAATAAGTTGAATCTGTATAGCTTAATACAAATCACTGAAAATTATTTTCATTAAAAAAATTATTGCATCTTATATGAATTTACCGTATTTCATTATAATTAGCAAAATTAGTGTAATTTAGCGTAATTCAACATAATTTAACATAATTTAGCGTAATTGAATGTAATATAGTGTAATTCAACATAATTTCAAGTAATCTTGTGTATTTTAGTATAAATATGCTAATTATAAATTAAAAAGATCTAACAAATAATTTAACAAAAAATTCAAATTTTCAGTGTTAAATTTTATTATTTTGCTCTTTATGACCGATTTGGACATTTTCAAAAATTACGAGCATAAATGTTAACTTCTAATTAACTTTGGATATTAATAAAATGTCGACACCAAATATCACGCCAACATTCCTTTTCCTTCTTCCTTTTTCTACCGAAATTTCTTCCTTTTCTTATTTCTCTCCCCTGAGCATTTAATGCCACTGGTCCCACTTTCTCTCTTTTACTTTCCTTCCTCCCTAAGTCACAAGTTTCCTCCTTTTTTATTTATTTTTCTTTCTTCTCTCTCCTGCTCCCTCTCTTATCAACGGACCCCACCCCTAAAACAAATCCCCTCTTTTCCCTTTCTCCTTCCTGGAGAAGGAAAGGCGTTCCCAAACCCAAAACCGGATTGAACTCGGAGGTTCACATCAGATGTAAAGTGAAGTATGCTATTAATTAAAATTAAGTGACTACTTTTATCAATTAAGGGAGAATTTTTGGTATGCCCATGCAAATCAATGTTGTAAAAAATAATCGACCAATTAGTCGTTAGCGGCGATCAAACTGTTACAAATTTTTCTGACTAATCAGTCAATTATTTCAAATTATGACTGATTATTCCCGATTAATCATTTGACAATATCATGTCCGTCTGACAAACGCATACTGTTATTTACAACACTGATGCAAACTTTCTAAATAACCAATTTTCTCATAAAAACACTATAATATCCCATAAAATGTTAAGTATTTTAAAAATTAAATTGACAAATATACCCTTCCTTTCAAACTCTCACTGTCTTCTTTGTTATATTTAACACAAGCACAAGCAATCCAACATTTTGGGTTTGTTCTTTTTATTTCTTCGAAGGTTATTGTACAAGAAATTTCAAGCAGAAGGTCGATGTACCGATCAACCCTTGGGGGATTGGGTCCCACAGTTTGGTCCCTTGCTAAAGATAGTTTATGCCTTTCTTATTTCAAAACTTGACAGAAACAGAAAGTCGTGAAATTGGAATCTTTCTATTAACTAGAAATCAAAACTTCTTTTTGAAAAAAAAGAGTGAGGCTATGGTGCTATGCATAGCACGGATGGCTAGTGTACTACGGCTCAATATGGTACTTTTTAAAATCCTAACGGTCGATCTGAACCGTTCAATGTGATAACCATATGAATATGTACTTGTAAAAAAATTCAAAAAAATATAAAATTTAGTTTGCAAGTACATATTCGTATGGATATCACATTGAACGGTTCGGATCGACCGTTAGGATTTTAAAAAGTACCATATTGAGCCGTAGTACACTAGCCATTGGTGATATGCATAGCACCATAGCCTCACTCGAAAAAAAATCTAGAAATCAAAACTACATGAATTACGATTGAGTGAGGCTACGGTGCTATGCATAGCACGGATTGGGTCCGTGCTACGGCTCAAAATTTGACTTTTTAAAATCCGAACAGTCGATCCGAACCGTTCAACACGATTATAAAATGATTTGTACTTGTAAACCAAATTTTATATTTTTTCGAATTTTTTTACTATTTTTTTAGATAGGCTGTTTTTGGATGGTCCAGAATGTTCAGATCAAGTGATTTTAAAAAAAAATAGTAAAAAATTCGAAAAAATGTAAAATTTGGTTTGCAAGTACATATTCATTTTATAATTATGTTGGACGGTTCAGATCGACCGTTAGAATTTTGAAAAGTCAAATTTTAAGCCGTAGCCTCACTCATTACGATTTGTTGAATGTTGGCAATATTGTCTGAACCCCAAAATTTTCGACTTTGTAATTCACAAACAAAACTAAGATAACAACTGGTCCACTGCAATTTCGGAAACATTCAAATTTTTGCTCGAAATTAATACTCTCAACTCAAACAGGGAAATTAAGAAAACTTGAACCGCGGGAACTTACTAATCTCCTCTGAGAGTTGCTTGGGTCCGATGAGTTTCGAACCGTCCGATCCACTTTAAGATTCATGTGCACGAATTTAAAGCATACGTGAAAGTTATAGATGCAAATCTTAAAACAGATCGGACGGTTATCAAATTCATCAAACTCACTTTGAGTTCGATGGACATTGGACCCAAATTGACCTCATCTGATATTGGGTCGTCGATCGAGTCTTCTGATGTAGAATTCCCTGTCAGAAGTGATCTACTTGTCAACAGAATATCGTCCTTCCTTTAAAAAAGTAATGGGACGTCTATATACTTTTAGACTTTATATACTTAATTGCGTCCTTTCTTAACAATGGGGGCATCTAAATGACGTCTTATATACTTACTTTTAGACTTTTATATACTTAATTGCGTCCTTTCTTAACAATGGCCAATGGGTGCATCTTGCGTGAATTCATCAGTCAATCTAAAGGAAATTTTTTATTGGTAGTAATAATAAAAAAGAAGAGAGATAAATGGTAAGATTGCGGTAATATTTATATTGGTAGTAAGATCGGTAGAATTTCTACCGATCTTAATTTTTTTTTAATCTGATGTATAGAAAGAGAGAATTCTTATATTTGGTTTCTAGTAAAATATGAAAAGTTTTTTAAAAAATGGATAGAATGTTTTTGATATATCTAATTTTTACGATACTTTATCTATTTTTGTAAAAAAATATATATTTTACTAGAAAAAATTAAAAAAAAAAACAAACTGGTTTAGATTGGTAGAAATTCTACCGATCTTACTACCAATATAAATATTACTGTAATCTTACTATTTGTCTCTCTTCTTTTCTATTAATTACTACCAATAAAAAATTTCCCAATCTAAAACCATTTCTTTCAATAAAAAAAAAATCAACCATTGAGGTTCAGGAACTGCCTTCCATGTACCTAGCCGTGACGTGGCAGAAATCAAATTAGATCTAAACCTTCGAAAGTTAATAACCTAACTTCATCGTGATGCCTGGTAGGTTTAGATATATATGGTGAGAAAACACTACTTCTATGCACATAATAGTGACGCCTAGAAGTAGAATCTATAATTAACTTTGAATTGTATCCCTCTCATATTAGTTAAATTGTAAAAGAACGACTGAGTAGCAAACTAGACCAAAAAAATAGAAAAAAGCCGGAAACCCTTAGATTTCCACTGTCTGTTACATTTAGTATTTTTATTGCTTTATTTATTCACTTTCCAAACAAACAACAACCCTTATAAAACCCTCGGATCAGTCTTTACTTACTTTCTTTTATTATAAGTCAATACTTGCGTTGTCTCTGTGGTTCGAAACCCCAAATACTATACCGATCGGTTGTGTGCTTGCAACCAACCTTTCAGTTGAGTACCAGAGACATTATAAATTTAAGAAAGAAAAAATACACAACATATTTTAATTGCATGTTGACATGTTGTCAATCATAGGTTAATTGCATCATGATAGGATAGTCACATCTACTGTACCTATTTTCATTTAATAACAAATAAATAAGAAAATAATTTTTATTATTTATAAAATTACATACGGACCATAGAACTTCTAAAATTGCACGTAGATTTATAGTTAAGGTATTTTGATCTGAGAAGATTCCTGAAAGGAAGGGCTTGGGTCCCATATACTGGGGATTATATGTGACTATCCTATCATGGTGGTTTGTGGGTTTTAGGTACAGAGACTGGGGATTAGATGTGACGATTCGCCAGGAGCCATCTTTGATGATGTCACACTTATCTTTTATTATTTTTTTAGGACTTATATGTTTGGTTTTAACGAGTACTGGTACTTTTGTGTTGTGTGTCAGATTCGTTAGAGCATGTATTCCCTTCTTAGTTATTGTTTTATTTTATATTTGTGATACCTTATGTTTTCGGTATGTATTGGATGACTTTGATCTTTTATGATATTATTTATGCTTCCGCGAACTGTTTGTATTTGTTTAGCCTTGTGTGTTTAAGTAATTTAATTCACACGAGGCGGGATTAATCATGCTCTAGTTCGAATTCTTGGTTTGAGGTGTAACACATTATGCAATTATTGGGTTTGTGTTTTAGTAATTATTCAAATAATGAGTGTGAAAATTCAAAAGGGCAAGTGCCAAATGTGTATTTTGAGTAGTGATTTTAAATGCGGCGGCATATGTGTATTCGGTCGGTTGCCGCGCTCAGAATATCATGTAGTCCTTCCTATGCGGATTTGAATATGCGGCCGCATATGCGGTCCATGTGGCCGTCCATGCAGATTTTCACTAGTTGCTCACAAATTCGAAAAAAATACAAAAAAGAATTGTGTTGGAAGAGAATCGAACCCATAACCACCCTTGTGTTATAAATTAGTTTTATAATATGTATATTTTTTCTAAAAATCATAGTAAAACTTCATATGTACTTTTGTATTAAAATCTGCATATATGATCACATATTGCATATGTAGTATGCAGTGGCCTTTTGCATGCAGAAACAAAACTACATTTAAAAACATGATTTTGAGTGGCTTGAAAAAGAGTTTAGAATGCACATTTTTTAAATAGTCAAATAGGCATTCTAAGACATAAAAAAATTTGTGGAATATTTAGAAGCGAGTTCATATCTATTTGACACATTAGAAAATTTAAAAGTCCATAAAAATTATATTTGAAGTTGTTAACTTGTAGTAAAATTTTATCAAAGATATATTATAGTTGTGATCACCAGCTAATTTGTCGTCCAAACTTAAAAAAAAATTAAATAGTTGTGATCACCAGCTAATTTGTCGTTCATGCAAAATCCACCTCCCGGAATACGGATCCTATGCTAATATTAACGTGCCGTTTAAGTTTATTTCTGAACCGTGCAATAAGAATTCGGACCAATCTGATCTACGTTTGTAATGTACGTGACTCTTAATATTAGTGCGGATTTAAATCTGACGGTCTAAAATTTTAACTCAAAATTTGAGTTAACACCTCAAAAAAAGAGAAAAAAAAAAGAAAAAAGAGAAAAAAACTAATATAGAACTGAAGATACGCTCGTCTCTTGGTTTTCCCTGGAAACATAATATCTTTGATTCTTTTCTTTATCGCCTGGCGCAGTGTTCAAAGCACTACCTTTTACAAGTGCCTTTTTTAATTTTACCTTTTTGCGCGCATAGCATCTTGCTCCTTTGAGGACCGAGGATAGCGTACACAAAGTAAGCTAAGCGAATATGAAAGGGAAGAAGAAGAGTAAAGGAGCTACCGAAGGTGAGAAGCGAATTGATCTAGGGAAGCTCGTCATCTCATGGCCTCTCGAAGACATCTTGAATGAGAATTTGTTCATAGACAAGGTTCATTTTTGTGAAAGTATTTTCTTTTTTCTTTTTTGTTTGTTTATAATCTCTTTGAGCTCTCTGGTTTAATTATGAAAAATGTAGTACTAAAGCCAGATTATTCATTTTTGAATTTTAAGTTTTATGTAGGTCAAATATATTTCACAAAAAAAAGCAAAAAAAATGTGGAAGTAGTTTTATATGTAATGTAGGAAAATATTCTGTATCAATGAACTAAATAATAAAATGGAAAAAAGGTATGATTCATTTTATATGAGTGTTATTTTAGTGGCGGAGTTAGACATTGCTTGATTTTAAAACTATACTTATAAAACATATTTTGAAGTATACTTTTAAAACTATACTTAAACATATACAAATTTGTAAAAGGATGCTTGATTTTAAAGTAACTATAAAGTTATGCTTCACTGTAAAAAATATTTTGTCAAATATTCCTCTAGCTAGAACTACACTTATATTCATAAGAAATTATACAATATACTTAATTTATAAAATAATTATCTAATTTGCCTCATCTTCAATTTTGCTCTACCTGTCCCGTATCCTGCCTCCGCCCCTGTCACTTAGTGTATTAGGCCAAGAACAACATTTTTTTTTTGAGGGAATCAACAGAGGTCTAGCCTCTCGTTTTTCATTGACCATAATCGGTTACAGTTTTTTGGGTTACTAAGTAGAAACCCAGATTAAAACATGCATAAAGGTAAAGAAATAGAAAATGAAAATCTAAGTAAAAAACTAGAAAAGCAAAAGCAATAAGTAATAAAAAGACCAAAAAGAGAGACACGGTTCTTCACCCTGTTCTCTAGTGTTTACGTAAGTTTTACTTCTCCCTATGTGTAATTTCTGTCTTGATCCGTCGATGCTGTCCACTGTGTTCTTACTTCTTGAACGAGCACCTCATTTTGCTTTGCCTTTTCTTTGAATATATGGTTGCATCTCTCCGGGTTTTAGTTGCATATTATCATCCAATGCACGTAGCACAGGATGCCACGCTGACAGATGATCACACTCAGTGACAGCGCAGCTCGAATTAGAAGGTTGGTTAATAACCTCGGCACTCAACCAGCCTATGGAGAACGACAACACAAACCAACATGACCAGGGCCCGCAGGGAGGAGGCATTGACCGCGAAGCAGAGTATTGGAATGAATACTGAGAGGAGGATGCCAGAAACATGCAATGCAAACACTCATCGGACTCAGGAGGATCTAGTGGTCCGGTCACCCAATTCAATAGGCAAGAAAGGAAGATACAAGAAGGGGGCACAGAAAATCTAGAAATGGAGATAATAGCGGCAGGCCAAACTGGAGAGATAGCGCAAGGGCAAATCATAATAGGAGAACTAATCATAACAGAAAATCTAGAAATGTACTCGTACGTGCCTCGGTCCATTATCCTGTTTGTAGTAACTTATGTACAGAGATAGCCAATAATAATCATAGAAGGAAAAATCGGAATCGGAATCGGAATCGGCACCTTCCGACCCCGATTCGGATCGGTCCAAAATCGGTCGGAATCGTTTTTTCCTCTAAAACTAGCTTTCCGAGTAAATCGGTCCAAAATCGGATCGGTCTTGTCCGATCCCAATCTGAATCGGCCGATTTTGCCTTCTATGATAATAATCCAGTTCCTCAGTTGCGAGCTCCTGGCACGACCTTTGTTACAAGTCCCTACACCTTGTTTGGATGGATAGTAGAACAAGGGAAAGAAAATCTCGTGACTAATTCTTGTTTGGTTGGATGTTTAATAGGAGAATAAGGTTACTGGATATTACTCTTTTAACCTCCTTTAACATCGTAAAACTTTTATTTTGTTAATCTCCAAATTGGAGGTAAACAAGATGAACCAAACAAAGAGAATGAAAAATATAGTACCCTTCCTTTCCATTCCTTTCCCTCCCCTCTTGCTCTTCACCTCCCTTCCCTTTCACCTCGTGTGAACCAAAAGAGTGAAGTGATGGACTCATCTAAAGGTTAATAACAGCAATTAGAGCTCATCAATCAGTTATTTATAACAAAATATATGACCGAGAATTTATAAAAGAGAGGCCATACATTGAGTTATATACCTGTCTCTGTCTTGATTGTGCATTGTATCGTATATAGTTTTGTTTGTATCCTTTACAGTCGAAGCTTCCCTCTTTCATAACTCAAAACCTCAATGTATTCCGATTTCTGAGTTCATCTCAATAAAATAAAAGAAAAGAAATAAGAAGCAATGAAATCGATTACCAGATGGAACCTCTTGGTTGTTTTCTCCTCAATGTATTCCGATTTCTGAAATTGCTGCAATTTCCACTTTGTTTCCTCCTTGCCCTCTGGTTGTAACTCAGAAAATATGCCCTCTCCCAGATAAGGAAATTCAAGTTGTCATC
Organism: Carex parvula; assembly: GCA_025461045.1. NCBI lineage: Eukaryota > Viridiplantae > Streptophyta > Magnoliopsida > Poales > Cyperaceae > Carex > Carex parvula. The sequence continues at coordinate 251,883 of JAJGRW010000625.1, read as the reverse complement.
TGCTAAACTATATCAGATATCAGAAATTTTTTGCATTGATCCAGCAAAATAAAGTTTACTGTTTTGTATATATATATGAAGATTGAAAATCTCAAGTTTTGTCATTGTGCCAGCATATTTACATTTCCTGATACCAAATTTAAGGGCATATTATCAGGACTCTGATCATGTACAATTAAACTAAGCTTAGTAGTAGTTTTTGGAATTAAAAGTATATGACCGACTCGATCTTTCTTTGGCTATAGTTATTGCAGATGTTTTCATCCACAATATATACCTAATTATACAATTATTGAGTTGAGTAAAAGAAATATTGGCCTCTCTTCATCAACTTCAATTAATATAAAAATAGTTAAAAAAAAAGCAGCTTTGCACAATTATAGGAGCTGTTGGTGTTAGTTGGGAAAAAAGATCTACTGAGAGGGAAATTTAAGAAGCTAAATAAATAAATAAAATAAAGTAATTTAGAGCTTGATTTTATACAGTGTTTTTCATGACTTCAAGGAGAATACCCAGCAAATCAAAATGCATTCTAACCATAGAAGGAAAAATCGTATCGGAATCGGGATCGGCACCGAGCGATCCCGATCCGGATCGGAAAAATCAGTCGGGATCGGCCGAATCGGATCGGAAAATCGGACTTTTTTTGACAAAAGCTTGTTTTACACTAAAAAAATAGAAAAAAATTGATAAAAAAATTTAGAAAAATTATTACAATCAAATAATCTACTAATACAATATAATACAAGTAGTACAACTAAATGGATATATAGAAATGAGTTGAAATGGATATATAGAAATGAGTTTAAATGAATATATAGAAATGAGTTTAAATGGACATATAGAAATGGATATATACAAATGACTTATAGTTTTAACCAAGAAACACTTTGTGGTGTGGTGGAGTTGTGTTTGGTAGCATCGCTGAAGGCTAGAGACAGCGAAAAAAAATTTTGAGTTTGGTTGATTAGCGTTTCGGCCGTTTCGGTGGAATCGGCCTATTTCGGTCCGAAACGGATGAATTGGTCTGAAATGAGACTGGAACGGCCGAAATTTGACCGGAATGATGCCGGAACGGGTGAAATTTGACGAAATCTTCAATAACCGCGTAAATCAGCCTAAAATCGGATCGGTACCGTCCGATCCCGCTCCGGAACGGCCGATTCCGCTCCGGAACGGCCGATTTTGCCTTCTATGATTCTAACATTATTCCTGTCGCAAGACCCACCTGACATCATTATACATATATATATGTACTTTTTTTTTTAAGGTTATACATATGTATATGTACTTAAGCCTCCTTATTCATTAGACTTTTGCTCTGGCTATAAATTATATCATTCTACATCATGCTATTTTTATTTGTTTGAGCATGAAAACGAAAAGAGCACAATGTAGAGCAAATTGACATATATAGTTTGTTAATTGCCTATACCTATGAAATCTAATACCCTTCACTAATTTCATTACAGGTTGGGAAGATTAGCAGCTCATTCAGTTGTGCTGAGAGCTATTTAAAATCCTTTGAGGTCCCACTAATGGAGGAAGTGAGAGCAGATATGTCAGCAGGATTGAACTCTCTCTCCTCTCAGCCATCTATAACAGTGCACTCAATTGAACATTTAAAAAAATCAGTGGAGTACACATACAAAATTGGGATGCCTGTCAGAAGTGCCAAAGACTACATCCCAATTTTTGGTGATGTAATCATCATATCTGAAATCAGAGCAAAGCACATTTCAGATTTGACAAACAACAGGAGATCATTTAACATTGCACTTGTTACAGCGGTTATGCATGCTGGAACTCCATGGCAATGCTGTCATATATATGCTTCAAAACAAGTGGAATTTGCCGGTTATAACAGGGGAACCAGGAACACAAAGCCGTTTTATGGGCTTTACCTGTCGAATATGACGACCTACAGCAGAATTTGGTCTTGCCTTGATTACAAGTCGAAGCAAACTGATCAGAATCTCATAAAGAAAGTGATGTATGGATCTCTGGTATGTATATATGCACCCATGCTTTTGGATACATTAATGTTTTAAAATTTATTTATCTAGAAAATTAAAATGTCGAACAAGAAATGTTCAGTCTAGTTCTGCTTTAAGCTTTTCTCTCTTTATCAAAACATTTTGAGAACATAGCAGTTGAAAGTTTAATTTTTTAATCATAGTTAGTATATTCACATTTTTTTTATGATTTAGTAAGCCAACTAACAATAAAAGAGCGGAGCTAGACTTTCAAGTTATGAGGGTCAAAAACACATTGGGGGGTCAATCATGTAAAATTTTCTTGCTGTGTATGGAAGTTAATTTTACAGTATTCATAGCATTTTACTTTAAACTATATAAAAAATTATGTATAAGCACAAAATTTTTAATAATGAATGGGGACCAATTGACCCTATTCACTAACACTGAATCCGCCCCTGTAACAATATGTGTAACAAAAGTTGGTTACGGTTTGTGTATGACTGACTTGGACATTCTTTTAACAGGTTACTAGAACAAATGATGCTCCTTCAAGTGATGTTGGTGAGATTACTAGAATAGATACCATGAGTTACCTGGCTTCATCAAATCTCAATCAGTCTCAAACCACTGCTGTTTTGAATTGCGTATCAGAGATGCAACACCAGAACAGGAATCCAGTAAGCCTTATCTGGGGCCCACCTGGCACCGGCAAGACTAAAACGACAACATCGCTTTTGTGGTTAATGCTAGAATCTGGGCATCGAACTCTCACATGTGCGCCCACAAACACAGCTGTCATGGAAGTTGCCTCACGCCTACTCAAATTGGTTAAACAGAATTCTTCTGATGGAAATTTAGCATTGGGTGACATTCTAATTTTTGGAAACAAAAATCGGCTGTGTTTGGATCATGATATGGAGGAGATATTTCTTGACTACCGTGTCGAAGAACTCCTCAAATGTTTCTCTCCTAGATCTGGGTGGAAGCACCACCTCTCCTCAATGGCCGAATTTCTACAATCGTGCCACTCACTCTATGCTACAAATTTGGGAACTGCAAGGCAACGTAGAAAAATGTCATTCACTAAATTCCTAAGAACAAGATTTGATACTCTTCACAAAGAATTTGCTACATGCTTTAGGATATTTCTTCGCCATGTTTCAAGATCTTGCCTTTCAGAGGCTGATTCTTCAAGCATCAACCGTCTCCTTGCTCTGCTCAATGAATTTGAAAATATTATTCAGAGGAAAGAAGTCGATGGAAGAATAAGGGATATTTTTTTACCTGACCAGATCGATTTTGGATCCAGTACTACTAAAAATGGTACAAATTACAAAAGAGAGGCATTTAGATGTAAATCTGACAGCATTGCTATCATAAATTCTCTAAAACGGTCGCTGAAGCTTCCTATAACGTCCGAGATGGTAAGAGTTAAATATTTCTGCTTGAAGAACTCTTGCCTCATATTTTGTACCCCTTCCAGTTCATTTAAAATGTATAAAGTGAAAAAAGCCAAGCCATTTAAGTTGTTAGTGATTGATGAGGCAGCACAGCTTAAAGAGTGCGAATCACTGATACCCTTGCAACTTCGAGGCTTGAAACATGCTGTCCTTGTTGGTGATGAGTGTCAACTGCCAGCATTGGTGAAAAGCAAGGTTATTTTTCTGTCTTGGTCTTGAATGAGTAAATAGTGGTGTCCAATGAGATTGCTTTTTTCCTCCAATTTTCTGATTTTCGTTTGTTTTTTCTTTCTTTAATCTTGAAGTATATATAGTAGACCAAAGTTCCACTATAGTACGTTATGTTAAGAAAAAGCTACCAGATTCAAGTAAGAGGGAAGAGAGAAAAACAAAAGAAATTTAAAAGAACTGCAATAACCATAAAATAAATTAATTGTAAACCTAAGTAGAAATGATCAAGCATAAACTCAATCCTTCTCATGGCCTTTATAGTTTGTACATTGAGATTGTCTAGCAGTCTAGCACTGAGCTCATATACCTTGAGATAGTTTGGATTTCAAAATCTTTTGCCTCAATTTCTGTACTGACAGTCTAGGATTTCGAGCTTTCCTGATTATTTTGCTAAGAGAAAGAATAATAGTACAGAAATTAGAAAAAAAATATTTTGACTTTATCTGTACTGTATCTTCTGGTTTTTTTTTCAAGCTTGAAACCCTTGATTTCCATTTCCTTTGTTTTCTTTTAGGTATCAGCTGATGCGTTATTTGGGAGGAGCCTGTTTGAGAGGCTGAGTTCACTGGGACACGAGAAGAACCTGCTAAATGTGCAGTATAGGATGCATCCATGCATTAGCATGTTTCCAAATATTAGTTTCTATGAGAATAAACTTCTAAATGGTCCGAATGTCATCCAAAAGGAGCATGAAAGAGAATACCTTCCGGGCAAGCTGTTTGGTCCTTATTCATTTATTGATATCGGGGCTGGAATTGAGGATTTTGATGATGCCAGCCATAGTAGAAAAAATATGGTTGAAGTGGCTGTTGTTGTTCAGATATTAGAGTCCCTTAAAAAAGGTGATTACTAAATTTGATTTCGTCTTAGGACCCACAAATTTTTAATATTAAATTTTCTGGTCTTGAAACCTAAAACATAGTCATTCTTCTTTAAAAATGACTACATTTCTTTTATTTAGGAATGCAACCTGAATATCATTTATGCGGTGCTAGGAATGACTTTTGCAGATTATTGTGCTAATAAAATATACTTTTTACCATATAGAATGTCTAACACAGAAGAAAGAAGTAAGTGTTGGCGTCATTTGCCCATATAGCGCCCAAGTTGTGGCAATTCAAGACAAGGTGTTGAGAATATTTGATAAGGGCCCAGTTGCTGTCAGAATTAGCTCTGTTGATGGGTTTCAAGGGAGTGAGGAAGATATTATCATTCTATCCACTGTACGCTCAAACTGCAGTGGATCGGTTGGTTTTATTGCTGATTCTCGGAGAACCAATGTTGCTTTGACCCGTGCAAGGTGTTACGGATTTCAATTCATTTCTACAATTATATTGGTTTATTGCTAATTTGTCAGAAAAAAAAATTAATGAAGTGGCAAAAGCCTCCGATTTATATTATCATAGAAACCAAAACTAGATCTGAGTACAACAAAAGAAAACTAATAAGCTACTTGATGACTTGATCCTAATCCTCCTAGTCCTGGATATTCTTATCAAATTAATCCTTGATCCTGATACCCTACCAGGTATCATTAAGCAAATGATCCGTCTACCCAATTTGTCCCCACAAGTTCAACAATATACTTGGTACAATATGAGAACAACCAAAACACATTTGAAAACTAGGGCTAAATCACAGTTACTCATCAATCTGGGTCCATTGTAGCCTCCATGCTGTATCCACTTATGTTGTAACAACTTAGTACTGATCCTAAAATTAATTTTACGTGATGTTTTAGCCTTTATGAAAGTTTGTTGTTGAACTTTGAATTCCAGATATTGTCTTTGGATGGTTGGAGATGCCGTAACATTGTCTAAAAGTGGTTCCATTTGGGGAGAGTTGGTTAAAGATGCAAAGGCTCGTCACTGCTTCTTTAGGGCTAATAAAGATAAAGTTCTTTCCAAGGCAATCTCTAGCTGCTTGGGTAACATTGGGAAGCTTAACTCTGTGGCTAAGAATGATTCTGTTCACCACCCAATGAAAAAGAAAAGTGTATGCCTTGAAGTACTGCTATTTTTAGTTGTTAATTCTTTTATTGAACATAGGCTCCAATTATTTTTGTGTTAGAGTTTGCTTAAAGAAAAAAAAAACCTTTATGTAAGTTTACAGTGCAATTTCCCTTCTCTGTTACCAGAAATCAAAGCATTCCCAAGCTACGGATCTCTGTGGGAGGTTTGGTCAGCTTAATTTTGAAGTGAACATCGATGGTTCTGGATCAAAATTAAGGTGGGTCTTCCAGAATGGACACATGCCATTTTTCACAAGCAACTGTTGAACTCAATGGTGCTCATATAATGTTACATCTATGAGACCTTTCGAAAGCGTCAGCTCTTTTGACTAACATTTTCTTGAAATTTGGGTGTTTAAATAGTTTTGGGTGTACACATATTAGACCTGGTATTTGTTTTTTTTTTTTCCCATTTCTTCTCTAGGCTGTTAAACACCAGGACTAATTAATTATAAGCCTGACAGTTTGTTATCTCCAAATATAAAGGCGTATGTATTACCCTGTCTGTATTTGTGTAGTGGCAATGAATATCATATCAAATAGTTCAGTGCTGAGCTGGTAGAGCAGATTATTTATTTCATGTAGAGAAATCCAAGCTAAGGATCACTGACCTAGTTTTTTTTGCGTGCTTTTCAATTTGTGAAAGTCTAATTATGTCAATTTTAAACTTTTCAGAGATGATGAAAATACAACCAAAGGCCTTCGGAAGAAAAACAAACGCAAATTGTAAGTTTTTTATAATTTCATAATCAATCATAATATTACTGTACAAATATTAGATGTTCTTTATCCTGCTTTTCGTCATTCTTTCCTTTGGAGCTAGTTATAATGGGTTAAAAGGAAAATTGCTCAGTTAATTGACTGTAGAAATTTTAGTTTTTACAGAAGGGTGGATCAGAAACTACACGTAAGTAAAGAGGTTGATAACTCTGCTATTGACACACCTTCTACAAGTCTTGTTGAGAACATAGACTCTGATTTTATGTAAGATGAATTTTGATTAAGTACCTATACCTATATTATAAATCCCCTTGAATATTAAACAACTTATATTTGTTCAATTCCTTTGTAGAATGGAATTTGAGTCACTGAAAGTTGATGCTGGTTCTGATTCTTCTGCTTCAAGTGCTCCCAAGGAATCTTAATTATTCATGATTTCTGTGAGTTTTGTGCAATTTCATTTTTAATTTTTATCTGTTTTGCCAGTTGGGTTGAACTCAACTGGCTTAGTTGACTCTTGTTAGCTGTCAAATTTTTAAATTTTCTAATGGGATCAAATTTACTGGCAAAATGACTCTGCCCATGGTTCAAGGGTATAATGCTTTAATATTTGTGGATCCACTTTTATCTAAATGTTTTAAGTTTTACGATAACTTTGGACTTGTCACATGCGCTGTTCAACGGTTCCTGAGTGCAGAAACCTTTTGACTTTGTTTAACTGGAATATATACTTTAAATTGTTAAACCTTTGTTGGATAATAATAACTAACAGTCTGACCGTAGTATCTTTGTTTTTCCTTTACATTAAATTAATTATTCTATTAATAGATACTCCAAACCTGCACCTATCATCCTTTGGTTTGTGAAGCAGGATTTTTTTTTTAACAAAAGATAATTTGCTGAAAAAAGGATGTCAAGGTGATGAGAAATGTGTCTTTTGTCAGGAACAGGAACAGTGGACCATCTCTTTACTACATGTACAGTATCTTATAGTATATGGCAGTGGATATCTTTACATAATGGGTTTAGTTTTAATTGCAGGAGTATACAAGATTTATGGATGATACAAGATTACAGGAGTATACAAGTTTTAATTGCAGGAGTATACAAGATTTATGGATGATACAAGATTACAGGAGTATACAAGTTTTAATTGCAGGAGTATACAAGATTATATTGCATAATTGTTGGACTTGTGTGCAAGTTTGTGTAGTTCTTTTTTGTTTGAAGACAGTGTGTGCCTCTTTTGTTGGTATTGTGTAAGGATGTATGGGTACCAGTAAACTGTGTAAGTTTTTCTGTTCAAGGAAATCGGTGGGAATATTATCCCACTTATCTAAAAAAAAAGTATGCACAAGTTCAAAATTTATATATGCATATCTAAACTTTCATTTTGTTCCAAATTGCTAAATAAAAATAAATAGATAAGTGTTTATTCGGTTTAAAGAAGCAAGCAATTCATATGAAATAAAGACTTCATCTAAGTTGAAAGGAGTGCATTCTTAGATTTTGGAGTAATAAGTTTGAAAATGCAAACAAATTAATAATTATTAAAATGAATTTTGATTTTAAATCAGAACGCGTGATAATAGAGAAATCCTCTACAATGCACATGTGCCAATACTAATAATTGGAATATATTTATAATTATATATGAGTAAAATTAGGATGTTCTTAAGCTCATCAAATAATTAATGAACTTCATTCCAAAATCTATCGGAATGACTTTAAATGACGAATCTAAACTGTTGAAACTGATTTATTTTGCGAGTGATTTGTCTCTATATTAAATTTATAAATTTATAAATTAATTTAGAATAAAATCAAGCGGTAAAAGATATATTCATAAGTTAATTTTAATACGTGTATTTTTTATCATTTCTTGACCGCTTAACTTTATGCTAAATTAATTCAAAAACTTATAAATTTAATATGTAAATACATCATTCATTCGTGAAATTTATTATTTTCAAATATTTGAATTCGTCATTCGAAGCATGGTTCTGAGAATCGGCCGATTCCGTTCTGATTTGGCCGAGTCGAAATGGAATCAGCCATTGCCATTCCGAGTTTTGACCGAGTTACGCGGTGGGACATGTTTTGTGGCGAAAATCGACAGAATCGGCTGAGTTTTTGTTAAAATCGGACTGATTCTCACAATTTGTCCAAATCGGCAAAGAGGGGGAGGTGCGAAGTTAGGGGGAATTTCACGTATACCCCTCAAAAACTTATAAATTACGTATTTCTCCCTCTAAAGTTTGAATTACGTATTTCCCCCTTTAAACTTCAAATACTCACAAATTTACCCATTTTATTGTCTTTTATATTAAAACTCATTCTAAATTTATAAATTACCCTTTATTAAAAATATATAAAGCCCATCAGACTCAAATTTGAATCTGAACGGTTCATCTACCGTCTGAATTGCTTTTAGATATGTGCGTGCAAGATCAACACAAATCTTGATGCGAACACACATGCATATTGAAGTAACATGCACAGATCTTAATGCGATGCACGCGATCGGAATTGCTTTAAGATCCATGCATGCTAGATCAGCACGAATATTGAAGCGGTGCGCACAGATCTTAATGTGATGCACGTTGATCGGACGGTAGAGGAACCCTTCAGATTCAAATTTGAGTCTATGGGCTTTTATATGCTTTTAATAAAAGGTAAAATGGGTATTTGAAAATTTTAGAATGAGTTATAATATAAAAGACAATAAAATGGGTAAATTTGTGTATTTTTGAAGTTTAGAGGGGGAAATACGTAATTTTGAAGTTTTTGAGGGGTATACGTGAAATTCCCCCGAGAAGTTGCGATAACGAGTCTGATTTGGGGGCGAAATCAGCAATGGCAGAAGAAGAGGTCGCGGGCAATGTGGGTAGGCACTCGGGCTGCACTGTGGTTGGGTTAATTCGACATATTTGCAAAACAATCCAAAAAGAGAGTAAAATTGCTGGATGGGTACAGATGACGGATATCTATAAAGCTTGAAAAATATGTTTGATAATGGCTTTAAATTTTATTATTCCTGACACAGTAGGCAATTAGTGATAAATTACTTTACTAAAGAAATCGAAAATAATTTACTATGAGCTGATCTAGTCAGTTCGATAGAATTTTAAATAATAAATGTGTTCCAATTAATTATAATTCTATATAATTTGATTTTTAAGAAATTTTGTTAATATACCTTTTATTGTTTATATATATATAAACAATAAAAAGATCAAATTATATAGAATTATAATTGGCTATCTGTTTAGTTTTAAAAATTGATATTATATTAATGAATTATTCGAGTGTAATCTTTTGACTTAACATAATATTTTGATAAATTAAATTTTTTATAACTTCTATTCTATTATTTAGTACAAAACAAGTTTTTGTCAAAAAAAATCCGAGTTTCCGATCCGATTCGACCGATTACGACCAATTCACCCAATTCCAATTCTACGGTCAAGTGATCGATTCACCATGATTTGAAGTCAATCCGATAGGTTTTGAAGTTGAGCTCATCAAAGATCTTGATGAACTTAAGAACCTTAGTTTCTCACTATATATTAATCGTGTGATAATCTGACAGATGTGTGAATTAGAATTAATAAATCATAAAAGGGGAAAATAAGATAGGACTAAATTAATATTCGTTAGAGATATTTATATTACCTAATACATATTAAACAAATTAAGAGTAATTGAAAAAAATTATATACACATAAAAATTACAGATTGTTGCTCAATTTTGGTCTAGGAATCAAAGATACGAGGCTGAGGATAAACTAACTGACATGTTACCTTCTGATGCTAAGGCCCTGTCACTGTCAGGAGGTTCACTTACCAGTATAATGGAGGATTTGGAGGCTACACCTCCTATGCATGGGCTAGAGATAGGTTCTTCTGAAGTTGATGCAGATTGACAAGTAGAAGAAGTTTTTGGAAGATATGGATGCAATTCCAGCTGTCAGCTGATCTTAGGGACTGTTTCGAAACTTTTGCTAAATAGTCAGCATTGCTAGTTTTGTATGTTTTGTTTAGTGCAGGAACTGTTATATTTTGGTTCAGGTTGTTTACTCATATACCTCAAGTTCCCAAGATACAGACATCAACCCACGCTAGACAACTGTACCGGCCATGGCTCAAAAGGTACGTACCGCTCCCAGAAACGTTATCATTACAATGCGAAGTACCATCATTATGCTACTGGGAACGGCATTAAACACCCTGGTACCGTCGCCGCCATATTCCCCAGCCTACTTCCACCCGCTAATGCTCCACCGTTTCCCCATGCTTCATCTTTCCCTTCAAATATCCCCGGATCTAAACCAAACAACAAACACATTAAATTCGACTCAAAGGTTTTAATGACTAAGAGAAAGAATTCAATGCCTTCACCTAACACAAATTTGATGGCAAACTTAATAAATTCCCCATCTGCAAGTTCACCAGCAACCAACCCTGGCCTTTTTAACCCTGAGTCGCAACAGTATTCATCCCAGAGACTGTTGTAATGCATCAAAACGCCCAAGAACTCGATAGTGCTATTGTAATTGATGCAAGGTTGAGGCCTAACACAACCTCCATGTATTACAATCGGTCATGATGGGTATCACAAACACAGAATACCCACTCCCCATTACTCATATGACGGGCCCATAGTATCTGCTCATTCTACCGGCTGGACAAGACAGGCACCGGTTCTTCCAAGAGCATGGCAAACCACTTCAGGACCTTGGTTTCATCACTTACCTGTGGACCGCTGCAATCAATGCCTACCCGACCCGCTTGAAATTCAAAGTTTGGCTTGAGTTAATTAAGGCATGTCTCACCGCAGGCTTGGTGCATCGAGCACCTAATAGTGGCCGCTAGCTCTTTCGGCATCGTTCTAGAACACTCGGCTCTCACGAGAGTGCACACACTGGACAAGCTAGTTGTGGTGGTGGCCGTCATAGAACTTGAACGCATTCCATATACAATCCAAATGTGGATCCGAGGTCTATCGTGAGACGTTGAAGTCTCTGTTCTATCATGGCTTGAGGAACCGCTACCTATGATTCCAACTTTAGACCCGACTCCAAGTGATAACTTCTTTACTAAGGTGAACCAAGACAACATCAGAGCTAGGCAAGGTTTCTCAGCTGAACAACAAGGTAATGGACCTCTCAATTGAATTCGACACTTTGTTCTCAGCTCCAAATTTACCCAGATTGAAAACAAAGTGTCGAATTCAATTGAGAGAGGTCCATTACCTTGTTGTTCAGCTGAGAAACCTTGCCTAGCTCTGATGTTGTCTTGATTCAATCTTTGTAGGCACATGGTCTTTTACTAAAGTGATAACTGATAAGAACATGTACTGTACTTGGTCTTTCATTATTTTTGTTTTATTCAAATTTTTGTAGGAAAATCCCATAAGCTCTTGCATTTAATTTAGGTAAAAAAAAACAAAATTACAAAAAAATCTCACAGGTTAAACAAACCTAACAAAATGAAAATAAGTAGATCTTTTGATTATTGTGTATTTTTATTGGATGTATTGGAAATTTTGATTGTAGATTTTGTACATTAATTTCAATTTCAATTATACAGCCAAGTATACGAAATTGAAAAATAACAACTTCTTTCCAAAATTAACTGGTCATATAAAAGATAATTGCATAACAAAATTAGGCATGATTCCATAATGCTATCTATTATAATCGTAGAGATCTAAAATCCGATTTTAATAAAATATTGCATTATAATTAAAGAATATATGTATATGACATATACCTATGAGTTTATACTAAGAAAACAATTTCTGTTTTAAATGTCCTAAATTATTGTCTAATTGGGGTATAAATAAAACTTAGAAAAAGCCATCAACTTTCCAGTCACATAAGATCTTACCAAATTTAATTGGTTCAGCACAAAGTATTCGGGTCCATTGACCAGAATTTTAAAATTAATCAAGACAATGTGTAACAAAAGATACAGTTCAAACATGCACGAGTAATAGGAACAAAATGGTTCTGTATAGTTCGATCTGATTCCGACTCAATCAGCTCTTTCCAGTTGTAACTTGTCTCACTAGCAAACCTCAAAACACCTAAACTAGTATTACAAAAACTTGATATTTCCCTTTGAAGATGCTAAACAATTTAAGGATCATTTATTAACATAGAAATCAAAACACATAATATGAAGATTTCAAATATCAGCATTGTTGGTAACCTCCCTCTCCTGTAATACTATTGCTTCCAATGGAGTTAGGCCTTCAACGGGAATCACCTTCAACTGCATTCTGAAGGTCTGATAAAGTTGTCCCTATAATTGGATGGCTGATGTTCTCCTTTATATCTTTCAAAACAGAGGGGCAATTTATCATTAATTGCAAAAATTCTTCGGTCAGCATCACTAAGGCCAAAGTTTTAGGATCAGCAAGATAGCTTAAGCAAGTATCTCTGAGCAAACCACAATTATGTCGCTCAGCTAAAGCTAAAAACTGAACAACATTGTTGTCGGAGGTCTCTTCACGTAAAATATCTTCACATATGATCTTCAACTGATCAATTAAATATTGATCTGCAACTGGAAGTAGTTTCTGAACCAACATGGTACGTGAAAGCTGCTCACCGTAATTAGCAAAAGGTTCTTCTATCTCGAAGAAATTATCGGTGTATAAGTAACGAAGCAAAGCCCTGAAAATCTCTGGTTCCATGTCTTCCACTTTTATATGCTCTGTCGGTTCAGTTTTTCTCATGTCAAAAAACTTCGCCCGAAAATATGGTGATCTGGCGGCCAAGATACACTTATGAGCTGAAAACAATTCCTCTTTCACATTAAATGTAACATCTGCCCCTTCTCCGCTTTCTAGGAGTTTACCAAGATCTGAACGTACTTTCCATGTAGGGGCCTCACGAAAGGGGGGCCGCACGTGCTGATTGACCGATGATTTAAAAACCCGCAATGTGCATCTGATTGTCAAGCTGTCATTATGCATATATGATGGCAACTCCTTGTTGCTAATGAAAAATCCATAACCGCACTCTGTGTTCTTACCTCCAAACATGTAAAGCACATTATCATGTGGTGTCATGACGGAAGGTTTCCCCAGTTGGTCTAGTAGGTCAAATCGGATCTTTGCCCGCACGCCATTGCCTTCGCTCAGTTGCTCGATGAAAATTGAAGAGTGCTCATTATAGTATTGCGGGTAGAAATTGATGGCCCAGTTGTGACCGCCAACCTTGAAAGGTGCTGATTGGATGGGATCATTACACTTCTTTTCTAACAATAGTGAGTATCCTGTAACTTTAAATACATGCGAACCTTGAACTAGCTCGTTTGTGCATACTGAAACAGATTCTTTCCCTTTTCTCATGTTTTCCATATTTTGTCCTGTGTACATTTTTTAGAAGGAAGGACACAAACAAAAAACACAAATTTATTAGTTTTGCTAAAAAGATGGCATATGAATTGAAAATATTGAGATTTTGCGAGTTTACACATAATTTTCTATTTTATTCATTTTCAAAGTATGCACAAATACTTTTTAGTATTTTATTCCGGTAATTTTTAGAATTGGAAGGAGAATTTCAATTCAACAAAATATAAACCAATTTTTTTATGTAGATTAAGAGAAGAATTACTTATATTGACAAAAGTGGTATCTAAAATTAAATATTGGTTAATTACTAATTATAAAATATGCCTACAGTTATTCCGCCTAGATTTTGAATGACATAATAGATCTTTGGTTAATGAATTTCAATTAGGCAAGACTTAAGAAACATTAAGAACTTTCAAATACACATGCACAAATTTATATTTTTTTTTGTGTTTCCTATTTAATTTATCTCTTTTTTTTAGAATTGAAGGTGAATTTTCCTTACAACAAAATATAAACAAGAAGTTTTTATGTAGATAAGAGAAAAAGAAAATTCTGATGAAAAAAAATCAAACTTATAACAAATGCCTGTCAATTTAATAAAAAAATAAATTAAACTTATAACAAATGACTGTCAATTTGATAAAAAATAACAAGTTTCAAGTGGAGGAAACAAAAAATTCTGACTAAAAACTAAAACAATAAAAATTAATGAAGAACTCACCTCTGAAATCTAATAGTAGTTTTCTCGACTAGAATCAGAATCACCTTTCTTCACAAATTCACGCTATGTGTCACCAATACAAGGCTATTTGATCATTCTCGCCACTTATATAGGACTTTATACGCTAAAAATAAAAACCCCTTTTCAATTCATTTTTGGTAAACTTTTGATAAAAATACTATAGCCAACTTTAAGCGGGTGGAAAATAACAACTCTTTACAAAATTAACTTGTCATGCCAAAAATAATCACATAACAAATTGGAAATGACCCCAAAATGCTCTAATTTTTGTCCAACCCTATTTTATCAATTGACTTACCCAAATAAGGTTATAAAAAAAATCAATGAATTGGTTTCTTTTGTGATATAAAAAATTCAATCTTTCTACTTCTTTAAAAAATATTTAACATATTTATTAAAAAATTCTGATTTCTTCCCTAATTTTATAGCACTTTCAACCCAGTGATATATAGATTGTCATTAAAAATGAACAGTATGAAATGTATTTTGATTTAACAAATCAGTACACCGGTATTATTTTGACTGCTTCATACAAATCATAAAATTACCTTTTCTCATTGTTATAACATTTTTTAGTTACTTGTATTTTGATGGTATCACGTGTAAATTAATATAGAGAAAAAAAGACGAAAAATTCTATAATTATCAGAATGATTGATTGGAATAAAATATTGCTTGAAGACAAACAATATAGCAAAAGCAAACAATAAAATTAGAATCACGTTGTTCTCTCTTTAATATAAAGTATCTAATAAAGTCAAAACTAAAATTGTAAAATTTCATGTTAGATCATTCTAATTTTATGAGAGATAAGTTACACAATAAATTAAAATTTAGTACTCACACTTTGCCGTGTAACTTAATGACAGCCAAAATATATAATGTTAGCCATTTTATTTTTGGAAAGCATCATCCTTGACAGATGGCACTCATTCACCTTCACATTCAAATGCCTCCTTTTAGTAAGAAAAAAACCATAGATGCATTTATTGAATTTTCTAGTTCTTACAAAAAAATTGTAAAAGCCCCAATAGCAAGCTACCATGGTGGGTCCTCTCCTACAAAAACTTAATTAATAAATATAGTTTTTAAGGCACATGGCCTCTATACGTAAAACCCTCTAGCACAAAAAGAAAATTTAATCTTTGTAGGCACTTAGACATAGCCTTTTATTAAAGCAATGCAAAAATGCCCGTTCTTATTGACTGAAACATTTAATTACAACAGCTTTATAAAAAGAAAAGAAAAATACAAGATACTCTCTCAATACTATCTCTCAATACTAGATATCTCTATCTCGCCTTATTCTATGCCAACAACACAAAATCCTACCCATTCGGTAAAGAATTTGACTAAACTAAATATATCATTTCTAACTCATATCTAGCCACAGTATACCCTATACAGTTATATATTTCACCTTCTCAACAAAGAAGTAACACTCAGAAAATAGCTAACCCATAATATTTGGTACCAATGTTACCTTTCATCTCTTCTCTCTCAGTGCCCTTCGTTGCTACTCGTTTGAATTAGACATTTTTTTTCTCTTTACTAAGAGTCACTTTGTTCAGCTCTATGGAGCCAGATTTGGTCTTCTTTTTAGTTCGAGCAATCTGACTTACCCAAGAATCTTAATCCACTAGAGTTACTGGTACTGTGATGATCTTAGCTGAGTCGGTAACAACAGCTTCATGTAGATTCTCTGTCACTGGAGTTACTGGTACAGGCTCACATGTACTTGGTCTTTTATTATTAACTTCCATTTGAGAAAAGAAAAATTGTAAATGTAAATATGGAATTGATGAAGGAAGAGAAAGTCTGAGAGAGTTTAGTTAGTGGGACCCACAAGTCAGATGGAAGGGAGAGTTACTCAAGTCAAGTGATTTTGAAATTAAAAAATTTAAACATTTTTTTTACATCTGCTACATACATATATAGAGGAGGATCAAGTTACAACAATTTTGAGTTACAACAAAGTTACCACAATCATTTTCTACATTTTGAAATTTCAAATCGTCGATCCAAACCTTTCAACATGATCTCCACAATAAAATATGCTTCCAGATCAAATTTTACATTTTTTTTTTGAATTTTTATACTATTTATTAAGTATTTTACAAAAATTAGTCAAATTCAGACCATTGAATTTTGTACCCATCTTAATAAATAGTAAAAAAATTCAAAAAAATGTAAAATTTGATCTGGAAGCACATTTTATTGTGGAGATCATGTTGAACCGTTTGGATCAACGATTTGGAATTTCAAAATGTAGAAAATGGTTGTGGTAACTTTGTTGTACCACAAAATTGTTGTAACTTGATCCCTCCTCATATATATATATATATTAAAATAGATAAAATGAGAAATTTATAAATTTAAATGAGTTCTAAACTTCTTTTCTTAATTTAATAAATTAATTTTGTAAGTTTTAAGAAGTTAAAACGGTAAATGAAATTCCTCCATTTATGTACATCTTGTGTGGGTTGGGTGCATATCCTCTGGCCTCTGCGGTACCGCATCTAGTAGAATGAACTTCAGCCTAGGCAAAATAATTTTGATGTCTATTTGAATTATAGGGGTCCACTTTGAGATTTGTTCCAGATTAAAAAGGACGATGCAGATCTCATTACACCGTAGGGTACTGTACTGGATGTTTTGATCTGAACTCGTGTGGGTTAGCGGGCTCTGCATGGGCTCGTTTAATTCCTTTTCTATAGCTTTCGTTGTATTCCGATGGGCCTTCTTTTTGTAAATGCATGGCCTTGTTTTGAATTGGATGGAGAATTTGAGATGCTCTAACCGACACAGACTAAAACTAGTAAGAACTAAGAATTCATACACCTTAGGTCCTTAACTCAAATTTTTTAGTTCAGATCCGAACCGTCCGATCTGCTTTCGCACGAATATTAAAGGCCTCCTTGCATTCCATCTCGGGCCGGATTGGCCGTGATTCTGATCGGACGGTCAGGTAGAAAGGGGTAGAAGCAAGAACCGGACTCAAAATTTGTGTCAAGAGTACTGAACTGATAGGTTATCTGTAATCGGTTCAAGTTACTACTTGGTAATATCTCTTTTTTCATTCTTTTTTTTAACCTTTCTATTTCCGTTCAATTGTTAGTTTATGAACTTGAAAATCAGTGATTGGGGGCTGTTGTGATTGAATTAAATATGTGCAAATTTGTGTGATTGCAAAAGATTATGGAATTTGAAGTTAGGAGTAATGAAATTTAAGTAAATTAAGAGAGTAGAAAAAAGAAATATAGATATATATATATAATTAGATATATTGGATGGGACTTAACTTGTAGAAAATAATACCAATTTCATTTCACCTTGTTTAGAGAAAAATAAAAGAATGTTTGATATTAGCATTCTTGGTGACAATTAAACAATCAAACAACAAAATATATAATGTGCTAAAAAGTATTGGGCCCATCACCATACATTGACAAGTATTTCTTCTTTCCCTTTGTGTTCTGATCTGAACATGATGATTTGAAAACAAACCTAAACTAGTATTTCCAAAACACCTTAAACTAGTATTCCCAAAACTTGATATCTCCCTTACAAATTGAAAATCATAAACAATTTAAAGATCCTAAACAATTTAAAGATCATTTATTAACAAAGAAATCAAAACACATATTATGAAGATTTCATATATCAGCATTATTGCGCTAGGCACTCATCAGTGCCGGCACCAGTGGTATCTGCCTCTCCTGTAATACTATTGCTTCTAATGGAGCTAGGCGTTGAATGAGAATCACCTTCAACTGAATTCTGAAGGTCCGATAAAGTTGTCCTTACAATTGGATAGCTGATGTTCTCCTTTATATTTTTTAAATATATTTCATAAGTTTTATTTTTATTTTTTATAGTTGAAATTGACTAATTAAATTAGGATAAAACTCAAAACCCTGAGCTTTATTGGTATTCACAACCAATACTTTTTGTATATTTTTATTGATTTTCCTCAAATATCTTATTTTATTATAGTTTAATAAAATTGTACAAAATATCATTATATGGTAAAGACTTAGTTTTTCTCAACTTCTCATTTTTTTTATTAACATATCTATCTTCAACTCAATTTTTGTGAAACCTATATATATCTATCGTTCAAGCTAACATATATTATATAGATGCATATCATCAAATTTGTGTGATTGAAACAAATTATATGCACAACTAATAAATGAGTTACTCTTGTTGGCATTATATTTGACTGTTTACTTTTGCATGAACGGGCTACATTAGATAGTGTATGCATGGAATGCAATTTGTTTGTATTGGCACATTATTTTCATTGTTTTTCTTTGACACGTGTATATTTTTCCTGAAACTCAGCCATGAATTTTGTGCCTTACAACCCGTTCCATATAGAAAGAATCTACCAAATTTAACCTACAAATGTAATAAATATTATATTCCAACACATCAATATTCTGGAGAGAGATGCATATATAGAGTGGTCTGGATTCCTAATGTAATTTAAATTTGGGAAATTTTATAGTATCCCATCAAAACATTAAAAATAATTAATTTTCCCATCAAAACATTCAAATTTCTTATTTCTCCATTTTAAATTAAAATCCTTTCTCTTTTCTCCAGTTAATTAAATCTGAAATTTTAACTTTGATTTTGACATTTGATTTTATTTAAAGTTGAATACCTATTTTGCCCCAATCTTTCCCCACCCATCTATTTTTAACTGCATCCACCAATTCCTCCCAATTAGGGGTGTTCATTGGATCCGATTTAGTCGGTTTGGAACCGAATCGAATTAGTTTGAACTAAATAGTTCGGTTTTGTCAGTTTAATGGTTCGGTTCGGTTTGAAAATTTTCGAAACCGAAATAATTGAACCGATCAAACTTTTATATATTATGAATTTAATCCGGACCGCTCCAGTTTATTAATCATTTACTTTAAATACTTTAGTTTATTTCTTAATATTTCAGTTTATACTGAAAGTCCCTCACTATTTCCTTCGTTCATCCCTCTCAGTGTGACGTTGATTAGAACAACATCAGCCCAAAGGCACCATCCGCATCTATTTTATTGCACAAACATGACGTGTCGAACATACGTGCTGGTATTTACGGTTAAGAATACGACATGGTCTGTTAGACGTGTCTTGTCAAGATGTATCCGTACAGTGTTTTTAGTGTTTTTAGACGCATTATATCCTAAATTTTTTAAAATCGGGTTTAAACGCCACACATTTAGACACGCACAAGGCATGGAACGTCTAGACACGTTCTAGACACGCACAAGAAGAGTACTGGGTTTTCATTGAAAAGGAGCAGATTTTTTCCTGTCATTCAAATAAACCAATAAAGGTGTGGCAGCCTCTGATTGGCTCACAAACGGCACGCCTTTTTTGTTTTTATTGAATTCCAAGCACGGTCAACATATTTAGCTCTGGTTTGTGTGCCCAGTTTGCACCAAAAATATTCAGTAATGTTACATACACCCAAAAATGTATTTTTTATTTTTAAAATATTTAGTCAGACACAAAATAATACGGGAAAGATAATCTCAGACGAAAAAATAAATGAGGAAAACAATATATAACTTATAAAAAATATTAACTTTAATTTATTTATAATTTTTGGACATTGTTCTATATTTTTAAGACATTATTACATATTTTTAAACCAACAAATTAACAAAAAAATTCAAAACAAAATAATAAGGCACTGCCTACCTACCAGCAGGCCACGTCAAAACACGTCTTATCAAGACATGCCGTGCTAATAGACGTATTGTGTTTTTCTCTAGTACTGTACGACACAACACGTCTCAAAATTTTGACATATTAACATGACACGACACATCTTCCGGACACGCCGAAACTCAGCACGACACGGTTTCAACACACTACCATACCAATGAAGTAATGTATCACTGCCCATTGCAGATGAGATGAGCTTATCTAGGCTGTCAACGAGTCAAAGAAATAATATATACCAAATACACATCCTTCTCCAATTTCATTGACATTTCCCTCCGTGACACCCGCTCCCATGCCAAGTATCCTCTCCCTTAGGGCCTGTTCGGCAACGACACTGTTGCCGTGGGAAAAAAAAATTGACTCCTGAGTAAATTTTTTTTTCCCACAACAACAGTAAAATTTAATTCAATTTTTTCTTAATCCCACACCCATACTCATTCCCTCAAGGCCACCGAACAGGCCCTTACTGTAAAAGATTCCCTTCACTTTACGGTTTGAGATTAACTCTGATTTGGACTGACGGAGGGGCAGTATTATTGAGCTTTGAGATTCGTGCCAGGTTAAACGGTCCAGATCAAGTAATTGTAAAAGATTTCTCTATTACAGTACCGGGGAATTCACATCACCACAGACTCGAGCAAATTATGATTGGACGGTTATTTTAACATGACACAAATTTCAGAACAAAACCCTGCAGTTTTCATAGGCACTGGATTGAGTTTGACTCAAATAGAATTAATCTGGACCGCCCGTTTCAATTGGCTTGAGTCAGGTACCTGGGAGGATACGGATCCGTATCCGGGAGGATCTGAATTCCTCCCCATGTGACTCATTTATACATTATTTAGTGGCATATTCTTCAATGCATCCAGCTCAGCTAGTATCCGAGTGAAAAACGCTGGAAAATCAACTACCCTTGAATTTCAAAACTGGTTGATCGGGTTTTTATAATTTGCCCGGCCCCATCACCATGGCCGGCGGTGGTGTGGGGGAGTTGATTGCCTTGGCCGTGGTGAAGGAGCTAACCCGCAAGCTGGGTTCACCTCTTGTCAAGGAGATGAGCCTGCTTTCAAGGACGAGTTGGACTACACTAAGGCCACTCTTTCAATGCTTCAGGTTGTGCTCCGGGATGCTGAGAATCAATCTGCTAGGGATACGACCGTTCGCGACTGGCTCAAGAGCTTAAAGGCCGTCTCGTACGACCGTGAGGATTTGTTCAGCCGCTTTGCAGTAGACGTCCCCACTAAGGTCAGCTTTGGATTTTTTTTTTTTCCTTTCCTTTACATCTCTGATGATGGAATCGTTGCTGTAGCGGCTCACATATTCAACTTGTTACTATTATTAGTAAATTGTTAGGAAATATTAATTAATAAGCTACAAAAAAAATGTCTTATCAATATACATGCAGTACATCCAATCAGATAATTGGAAATTGTACATTATCTCCTAGAGAATAGAGTAGGTCCGATGCCCATCGGACCTACTTTTAGTTTTAGGTTCAACGAGCATGATGACCGTCCGATTTAATTTAAGATTTGTGCGCACGAAAATTGAAACATACACGCATGAAGTTTAAAGTGTTCTACACGAATTCTTAAAGAAAATCGACAGTGATTAAACCCATCGAACCAGAGTAGGTCCGATGTCCATCGGACCTACTCTCAAGTCTATCTCCTACCTGCAATCTCTACCTAGGTCGTTGCTTCTACTATGGTACCAAGTTGGTACGCAATTGCCTAAAACATCACATAAGCAAAAGGAGAGAACCCAAGTATCATCAATCAATTTGGTCTTGTCCAAACTCATGGTCCAATACCAGATCTTGATCTCTTGGTACCACTAAGCTGGTATTGACCTGCAAAGGAAGCTCTAGAGCATCAGTAGGTAAAACTACAGATAATTTAAAGTATGAATCATTTTTTCTACTTTTACACCAAAATGCAGTTAAGGAAATAATTCTATGCCGTATAATTCTCAAAGATTTTGCAGTTCCCCCCCTAAAACAAATTGTATTTCTATTTGGCAGCCGCTGCCAAGGTTTTAAAAAAATATATATTATTATTTCTTTCAAGCCAAATGGACCATAAAACTGCTGCTCTAATCACCTACATGTCTTTAAGTGGAATAGATGCATCAGTAATCCATAATTTTTCTATAGTAGTGCATTTAATAGCAAAATTATTATAATTAGCTATCCAAGACCATAAGAACAAGAGACAAACAAATGTTCTATTGTTTGAGAGTTACCACAAAAAACACAAGAAATGTTGCCATCCTCTTTTAACTAAATTGGCTTTAGTTCGAATCACTAGCGGAGCCACTAGCATTGAATGGGGGTCAATGGACCCCCATTTTTTTTTTATAATTTATGATTTTCTATATATTTTAGAGTAAAATGCTATGAATACAATAAAATTGACCTTCATTTACAACATGAAAATTTATATGATTGATCTCCATATCTTGGAAGTCTGGCTCGACCCCAGGTTAGAACCATGTTTCTTTTGACAAGCCAAAGAAAAATCTTAATTTTTAAAGGGATTTTTTTATTTCCATATGGAATCAAACTCCTTATTTGAAATACCCCCAAATTCAAGCCAATTGTATAAAGATTTAACTGTAAATCTACCATCTACTGTCCATCTCCAAATGTTTTGATCTTGTTTTGATAGGAGACTAAAAGAAGAAGAGAATTGTTGTTTTAGTAGATTCCATTCTTGAAGATAGACGCATACTATTATTTTTGAAAAGATCAGCAACCAAAATATTTGGCGAAGAGGTAATCTGAAACAAATTAGGATACACACATTTCAATGCACATTGACTTGTCCATCTGTCATGCCAAAACAAAGTATTGAATCCATTTCCTACAATCTTATTTAATCAATTATTTTTTCAGATCATGTAAACTAGTACAAATCTTTTCCGTAAAATTATCTTGTAACTTTGCACATAGTGATTAGACGTCATTATATCAATTGAGATCTATATCAAATTGAGATCTATATCTTTTAGGTCTAATTTCCTATGTAAATCAAAACCTAAATAAGATTACATACTACCTTTTCTGTACTACTCGTTTATATTGGATTACCAGCATATATTTTGTTTGTCAGTTTCCTCTCATTTTCTATTAGTGTTTTCTCACATTTGAATTTATGTACAATTAATCTTGATTGAACCCAAATTATCAGAACGGTTGATGAATCAGGTTCAAACTGGAGGATCTTGATCCAACCTGGTCTGTTCGACGAGTGTTTAGATGTGCAAGAAATTAATTAAAAGTACTCGAGATTAGTTAAAACCATATGCTCCAAAAACTTTCCAAATCTAAATGTCATATTCGTCTATACTTCCTCATTTTTGTCACTGGGAATTACTTTAAGCACCTTGTGAAGAACCTTTCACTAGTCAGATATCTGGGCTTTCGTTGTGCAATGCATCTAAGATTTGGTTTTTCTTTTGCATCGATGGCAGATTCCACACATATCAAAACTGTATCTAGCTCATAAAATGAAGAAATTGAGAACAAAATTGGACAAAATAGCATCATTGAGAAGCAAATTCAACTTTAAGGAGGAAACATCTTCCAATCAATTGGATGAAATCAAGAAAAGGCAAACTTTCTCAGAAGTTGACGACAAGAGAATAAGAGGGAGGGCTAAAGAGAAAGAAAAAATAATGAGGATGCTATTGGATATGCATCTTGAAGAAGATATCTCCTTCATCACCATAGTTGGCCTTGGTGGTCTAGGAAAGACAACCCTGGCCCAATTAGTGTACAATGATGGGAGAGTGAAAAAGAACTTTGATTTAAGAGCATGGGTTTATGTGTCCATGGATTTTGATTTGAAAAAAATTGGCGAAGCTATAACATCACAGATTAAACAGGAGCGTTGTGATTTTAATGACCTTCAATCTGTAAGGAACTCTCTTGAAAGAATACTCAATGACAAACGATGCTTGATAATTTTAGATGATCTATGGAGTGAGGATGTGGATAAGTTGAATGATTTGAAATTGATGCTGAAGGGTGGGAGCAAAGGAAGCAAGATTGTCATAACCACCCGAAGCCAAAAAATTGCTATGCACATGGGTGCTGATTGCCTTCACAGGCTGGAGTTATTATCAAATGGTGACTGTTGCTACTTAGTAAAGGAAAGAGTTCTTAGTAATGGAAATGATGAAATTAATTCAATTCAAGAAGAAACAAAAGAAGAGATTGCAAAAAAGTGCAATGGAGTTCCCTTAGCGGCTAATTCGCTCGGGAGCATACTGTCGTTTCCAGGAGAGCTTGACAAGTGGTTATCTGTCAGAAACAGTGATACATGGGAGTTCAATGACAATGATGGATATCCGACTGAAAGTAAAATCATGGAATCACTTATGCTAAGCTATTACCATATGCCAGCCCCATTGAAACTCTGTTTTGCTTACTGTGCCATTTTTCCCAAGGGATGTGAAATAGACAAAGAGCAGTTGATCCGGCAGTGGATTGCTTTCGGTTTCATTCAACCGACAAATGGGTGTTCCACATTGCACAAAATTGCTGAAGAATATGTAAATGACCTTTTATGGATGTCATTCCTTCAATATTCTCCTTTGCAAAATAATAAGAAAAGAGTACTCTGCATGCATGACTTGGTGCATGACCTTGCCAGGTCTGTTGCTGGAGATGAGGTTCATATTGTAGATGCCAGGAAAAAAAACTGTTCAACTGTAAGTAAGGATTGTCGATACATATTGATGATAAATTTTAGAAACCCATTGGCTATTTCTAAAGTTGTACCCAAAAGAGCAAGGTCGCTCCATTTTAAAGATTGCACTCTGCTCAAGGTTCCTAACAAGGTACTCTCAAACAGTAAATATTTGCGTATCATTAATTTGAGTGGCTGTTGCAACGAGAAGATAGCCCCTTCCATCAATGAGCTAAAACACCTAAGTTACCTTGATGCTTCACATCTACCAATTATAGCATTCTCTATCCCTCGTGGTAGCGTGAATAAACTCCAATATTTAGATCTACATGGTTGCTCTGAGCTTAATGTGTTACCTGAGTCGATAGGTAATCTTGAATCATTGCAATATTTAGACCTATCAGGTTGTACAAACCTTCAGAGGCTACCTGAATCTATTGGAAACCTTGTCAAACTTCAATTCTTGGGTCTCTCAAGCAATCATGAACTCAGAAAGCTGCCAATATCAATCAGCAGGCTTAAGGAATTACTCCATCTAAACCTGTCTGATTGTTATAACCTTCAAATTTTGACAGATTTTGTAGGCAACCTTAGGAAAGTTCAAATTTTGGATGTGTCATGGTGCCTCAGTCTTCAGAGGTTGACTGAGTCAATTGTTAAGCTTATAGACTTGCAACATCTGGACATATCAAATTGTGGCCACATTAAATTGCTACCAGAACTTTTGGGAAACCTCTACAAACTCAAGAGTTTGAATATGTCAGGCTGTAATGAGATTGATTTATTACCTGAATCAATCACCAAACTCAGCAACTTGCTAAGCCTTGATCTCTGTGATTGCAGAGGCCTTCAAATACTTCCAGAATCACTTGGCAATCTAAGTAAACTTGAGCTTCTAAACATATCAAATTGCAGTAACCTACACATCTTGCCTGAGTCTTTGGGAAACCTCATGAATTTGGAACAGCTAAACTTATCATCTTGTCACAAACTTGAGGTGCTTCCCGAGACTATTGGAAACCTATGTAAATTGCGATATCTAAACTTGTCCTCGTGTTATGGCCTTCGGGTGTTGCCCAAATCATTCAATAATCTTGTGAATTTAGAAAATCTTGACCTATCATATTGTTGCAGTCTCAATAAGCTTCCCGAAATAGTTGACCCTAATTCCAAGCTGCAGAAGTTGGACCTCTTAGGTTGTACCAGCCTAAAGCAATCAACAACAGGAATTGAGAAATTCGTTAATACTAACATGTCAGGCATAGTGCAAAAACTGCCTCAATTGTTTGAGTGTAAAGAAATGGAAGAAGGTGCTGATGGTAATTGCTGTAGTATTGTACAGCTTGGGAACCTTGACCAATCTCAAGGTATAATACAGATTACTCATCTTGAGAAAGTGCATAGGCCAGAGGATGGTGAAAAGGCTAAATTATGTGAAAAACAGAGGCTGCGCTCATTAACACTAGAATGGACTACATATCCTACTCCTGCCCCAGAGAGCACAATGATGGATGAATTCATTTTGGAAACATTGAAGCCGCATCAAAATCTTGAGCTCCTGACTATAGATGGTTATTCTGGAAATAAATTCCCCAGTTGGACAATGGAATTGACATCCTCTCTCCCTAACCTGGTTCGAATTCAATTGTGTAATTTGGCCAAGTGTGAGCAGCTCCCTTCATTTGAGAAACTGCCCAACTTGGAAGCACTGGAGGTACAAAATGGGCCTAATATTAAAAAAGTGGATAAAGATGCATCTGGAGGAAATCTTTCATTCAGAAAATTACGAGTACTCATTCTAAGAGAGATGCCTAACCTCGTGGAGTGGAGAACAGCAGTGTCTTCAAAGTACGACGGGCCCATGTTCCCCAAACTTAAAAGGGTTGAGATAAAGAAATGCCCCAAATTGCAGTTCCAACCATTTCTCCCTGATGGTGCAAATTTTGTAATAATAGAAAGTAGCAGGCTGCTGGGATCACCAGAGAGCAAAGTGCCTTTGAGGTCACGTACTTCCTGGTTATACATAGAAAACTGTGATTCTTATCTTAAATGGAGCATGCTTAGCTACCTTGTTAATGTAGAGTACCTAGAAATTGGTATGTGCAATGAGCTGATAACCTTGCCAGAGGGTGTTCGAGCCCTGACATCTTTGAAGTACTTGTGCATAAGTTCTTGCATGAATCTGGTTATGCTACCAGAATGGCTGGACAGTATTAGCACATTACGGAGATTGTGGATAAGAGAATGTGACCATCTAGCTGATGTAACAATCATAAAAAAAGAAGATGACTATCAAAGTGTTCAAATTTCTGCAGGTATGTATCTTTATGACTTTTATCTATTAAGTTTAGCGATAATCTACGCTTCCCACACCGCCCTGTTAATACTGGTATTGTAACTAGGTTATACTGGAAAAGTTGCTAATTGGTACCTAGAATTTGTTGGGAACTGTGTGGAATTCCATAAAGCAACTTTTTGAACACCTCACTAGTATGTGGAAATGCAAGCAGTTTTGGCTAGTCAAATAGACCATAGAAATTTAATTTTACTCCACTGATAGGTGATTAATTGAACAAAATATATGTATATATGAGAAAGATATAGGGTTCACTCTCCAATAATGTACTGTACATCTCTGGACAGGTACTTGGAAGGGTGCACAATCTAACTTAGATGAGATTTTGCCAGGAATGGCGGAGTATTCGTCCTCGGAGTTGCCTACAAAACCTACGAAACCTACAAATGGAGAACCCTGTATGCAATCCAATTAAGTTTTGATTTGACTATATAAACAAACAAAAGACAAATAGCAACATGCTGCTTTTGTCTGTTCAGTTTTGCCCTTGATCATTTAATTGTCTATTTTCTGCTATGAGGATATGATGAAAAGAATAAATAATGCCTAGTGTAGTGCAAACACAGTATGGAATAATGATTTATCCATGGATGTTTTCTGGACAGGTTACAGTGAAGATATTATGCAAGACAACCTGGATGCGACTGCAGAGCATTTCCAAATCAAGCCCCTTTTTTCTTCCAAGCCTAGAGAAGAACTCAGTATGAAATCCAATTAAGATTTGATTTGACTATATAAATAAACAAAGAACCATTTAGTAACTGCTACTTGTTGTCGGTTTGAATTTTCTGCTGGATCGTTTGATTTTGTAATTTGTTTTTAGGAAAAAAAGAAGCAAAAAAGTCCCTAGTAAGAAGTGAAGTGAATATAGGATGGAAGCATTACTTTTTTAATATAATATATGGCATGTTTCTGTACAGGTGACAAAGAAGAAACTATGCAAGACAAGCTGGATGAGACTGCAGAGCATTTCCAACTCAAGCCTTTCAAGCCTAAAACAATACTAGGTATGAATCCAATTAATATATGAACCGACTACTTAGAGAAAAATATAGTAATTTGAAAATTCCAATTTTGTCCCTGATCATTTATTAATTTGATTTTTGTGTGTAATTTGCTATGAGGGGAAATGAAAAGCACAAAGAATCTCTGGTAAGAAGTGTGAACATATAATGGAAGCACTGCT
Source organism: Carex parvula (assembly GCA_025461045.1). Classification (NCBI taxonomy): domain Eukaryota; kingdom Viridiplantae; phylum Streptophyta; class Magnoliopsida; order Poales; family Cyperaceae; genus Carex; species Carex parvula. The sequence goes on along the minus strand of JAJGRW010000625.1, from coordinate 223,393 downwards.
CTTTTAAATAATTTATGGCATGCTTTTGCACAGGTGATAGCGGAGATACTACCGAAGATAATCTGGTGAGACTGTGGAGCATTTCCGATACAAACCCTTCAAGCCTAAGAATGCTTGGTAAGATCCAATTAAGATTTGATTTCACTATATTAACACAAACAAAAGGAACATATAGTTACAGCACATGTGTCAATTTCAAATTATATCCCTGATCGTTTGATTTCGTCCATTATTTCCTAGGAGAAAGACAAAATAAATTACCATAAAGAATGCCTAGTGGTGAAGTGTGAACAAGTATGAAAGCACAGCCTTATTAATTTATCTATGACATGTTTTCTGGACAGATGACAGTGGAGATACGTAATCCAAGTTGGAGAAGGCTGAGCATTTCTAGTTCAAGCCTTGCAAGCCTACGAATTCATATCACCGACGGTCCCGTAATAGGGAATCTTTTACAATTACTTGATCTGGACCGTTCTTTTTAACTTGGCACGAATCTCAAAGCCCAATAATACTGCCCCCTCAGTCAGCTCGAATCCCAAACCGGCTGAGAGTTAATCTCAACCGTAAATAGCTAATTGTAAAAGGGAATCTTTTACGGTACCGTCGAGGATATGGACTCGCAAGCCTACAGACTAAGTGGTCTGTATTGAATCCTATTAAGATTTGATTTAAACATATAAGCAAACAAAAGAAATATATAATAAGAGGGATGCTTCTATGGGCATAAGGACCTATTTGTAAAATGAGCATATTTTTATTTTCAAAGTTCAAACAGTCGATCCGACCGTTCAACATTATCTCCATATTAGAATGTACTTGGAGGTTAAATTTTACATTTTTCAGAATTTTTTTACTATTTATTAAGTATTTTACAAAAATAGTCAAATTCAGACCATTGAATTTTGTACCCATCTTAATAAATAGTAAAAAAATTCAAAAAAATGTAAAATTTGACCTCCAAGTACATTGTAATATGGAGAAAATGTTGAACGGTCGGATCGACTGTTTGACCTTTGAAAATGAAAATATGCTCATTTTACAAATATGTCCTTATGCCCATAGAAGAATTTGCCATATAATAATTGGTACTTTTTTGTCTATTCCAGTTTCATTCCTGATCATTTGATTTTAAGTGACACATAATTTTTTTATTTGATACTGGGTTAAAACTTACACGAATCATTGGATTGTATAATTTATTAATATATATTTTAAGTTGTCTTTTATAAAGTACGTAATATTTTATTTTGGATTAAGCATATAATATTTTAATTAATATTCTATTCTATCTGAAAATTCAACAGGCTATATGTTTGATTTGAATGTTTGGATTATATGTGTATTATTTTTTGTCTTAACATCACTTGTGGTCTAATTATATTTTACATTTCTTTCCTATATTTTAATACAAAACAAGTTTTTTATAAAAAAATCAGAGTTTCCGAGTTGACTCGACCGATTCCGATTCTATGATCTCAAGCTGATTCTGATTCTGATTCTGATTTTCAGAACCTGATTCTGTATAAAAATGCTTTAATTCTGGCATGTAAAGAGCAGGCTGTTTATGCACTGGCCCGTTCAATTTCTTATTATATAAGCAATCTACTCTTCTAAGCAAATTCTTATTATATATAGACAACCGTAAGAAAGACATCCCCAAAACATTTAGTAATGTAGTTGTTGGTGTCTGTTGTAATTAACAATAACATAACAAGAATTCTGTGGCATATGTTGTTCTAATTTAAAAAAACTTACTGTTTGATAAAATCGTTTTTAATTTTGTTTCAAACTGATACTTCATAAAAATGAATTAAACAACACCAAAAGCAAGTTAAAGAACAGAGAGTAAGGCCGATTGCATTACCTAAGATCTTCCGAGTAGCATTGAAATTCTTCTGACGGATCGCATATTGGGCAGCCAAGAGCCAGACTTTAGCAAATGAAAACTTCTTGCGAGGTATACAACGAAGGAGAAGGAGAAGGAGAGTAGAGGGTATATTTGTTAATTTTATTTTTAGAAAAACTAAATAAAAGTTAAATAAATAAAAAGGAGATAGAAGAAATGATGTTAAATATTTATAGGAATATATATGAGATATTATGGTATTTTATGGAGAAATTGACTATTTTGAAAATTTGCATGGGTACACTAGAAATATTCGATCCCTTTAAATTGTGAGTAACAATCCGACCTGTCTAATCAGAATTCGAGCTAATCCAGCTCAGGTTAGAAACTTAGAATCACATGATATATATCTTTAATATTCGTTTAAGTTCTAATCTGAGGGTCCGATCCGAACAAAAAAATTGAGTTATTTTAGGACATCTGAAGTTCAGATGGGCACAATGTTTTTACACGCGGTTTTCATATAGTATCGTATATGGGGTATGTAGCTGTATAAGTTGATTTTTCTAAAGATTTATACATACGGATTTTAAAATGATAATTTAGATATATATAATATCAAAACGTTTGTTCCGGAACCGTGGTGCAACCAATTAGTTTTCTAATTTGAAATTATTTTACTATTTATTAAGCCAGTTATAAAATCGCTGATTTTAATAAATAATGAAATGTTTCTGGATCATTAAAAATAGCAATTTTCTAAACTGGCTTAATAAATAGTAACAAATTTCCAAAAATTATAAAATTTGGTCTCTGAGCACATTTTATTATAGATGAATGTTGAACGGTTTGGATCGACTGTTTGGATATTGAAAATATATAAACCGAAGCGTTTGTTTCATGGCCTAGAAACAAACGTTTTGATATTAGCCAACCTCTATATATATATATATATATATATATATATATATATATATATATATATATGTGTGTGTGTGTGAGTGTGTGTGTGTGTGTGTGTATATATATATAGTGGCTAATATCAAAACGTTTGCACCAAGTCTCTCGTGCAACCAAGTCGTTTTCGGATTTTCAAAGTCCAAACGGTCGATCCGAGCCGTTAGATGTGATCTCTATATTAAAATCTGCTTGGAGACCAAATTTTATATTTTTTTGAATTTTTTTACTATTTATTAAGCCACTTTGAAAATTATTGATCACATGGTCCAGAATTTAGTTGCACTGTTTTTACTGTTCATCCGGATCAGCAATTTTCAAAGTGGCTTAATAAATAGTAAAAAAATTCCAAAAAATATAAAATTTGGTCTCCAAGCAGATTTTAATATAGATTGAACATCTAACTGTTCGGATCGACCGTTTGGACTTTGAAAATCCGAAAACGACTTGGTTGCACAAGGGACTTGGTGCAAACGTTTTGATATTAGCCACTCTCTCTCTCTCTCTCTCTCTCTCTCTCTCTCTATATATATATATATATATATATATATATACATATAAATATAGAGGTTGGCTAATATCAAAACATTTGTTCCTAGACTGTGAAATAAACCCTTCGGTTCTAGCCAACCTCTATATATAAACAAATGCGCGGTAATATGCGGTATCATACAAACAAGTATGCAACAATATATATATAGAGAGAGAGAGAGAGGAGGGATCAAGTTACAACAAATTTGAGTTACAACAAAGTTACAACAATCATTTTTTTCATTTTCAAAGTCCAAATCGTCGATCCAAACCGTTCAACATGATCTCCACAATAAAATGTGCTTGCAAATCAAATTTTACATTTTTTTGAATTTTTTTACTATTTATTAAGTATTTTACAAAAAATAGTCATATTCAGACCATCGAATTTTGTACCCATCTTAATAAATAGTAAAAAAATTTAAAAAAATATAAAATTTGATCTGCAAGCACATTTTATTTAGATAATTATGTTGAACAGTTTGGATCGACGATTTGGACTTTGAAAATGAAAAAAATGGTTGTTGTAACTTGATCCCTCCTCATATATATATATATATATATAGAGGAGGGTTCAACTGCACCCTCTTTTGGTGCACCTAACGTGCACCCAAAACTCATATGGTGCATTTTCAAAGTTCAAATAGTCGATTCGAACCTTCTAACGTGTTCTTCATATTAAAATGTGCTTGGAGACCAAATTTTACATTTTTTTGGAAATTTTTTACTATTTTTTCAGAATTTTTGAAAATCATCACTTTGCTGAATTTCAAATTATTGTTTAGTTTAATCAAAAATTCTGAAAAAATAGTAAAAAATTTCCAAAAAATGTAAAATTTGGTCTCCAAGCACATTTTAATATGAAGAACACGTTGGAAGGTTCGAATTGACTATTTGAACTTTGAAAATGCACCATATGAGTTTTGGGTGCACGTTAGGTGCACCAAAAGAGGGTGCAGTGGAACCCTCCTCATATATATATATATATATATATAGAGTGGCTAATGTCAAAACGTTTGTTCCTAGCCCCCGGTGCAACCAAGTTTTTTTCGGGTTTTCAAAGTCCAAACGGTCGATCCGAACCGTTCAACATGTTCTCTATATTGAAATGTGCTTGGAGACTAAATTTTACATTTTTTGGAATTTTTTTACTATTTATTAAGCCACTTTGAAAATTGCTGATCCGGATGAACAGTAAAAACAATGCAACTAAATTCTGGACCATGTGATCAGCAACTTTCAAAGTGGCTTAATAAATAGTAAAAAAATTCCAAAAAATGTAAAATTTAGTCTCCAAGCACATTTCAATATAGAGAACATGTTGAACGGATCGGATCGACCGTTTGGATTTTGAAAACCCGAAAACAACTTGGTTGCACCGGGGGCTAGGAACAAACGTTTTGATATTAGCCGCTCTCTCTCTCTCTATATATATATATATATATATGTATATATATGTTATATATATGTATATATATGTTATATATATGTATATATATATCTATGTATATATATAAAGAGTTGGGCTACGGTGGTTCGCGAAGTAAAGCAAGTGTTTTACTTCACACTCATATTTTGCGATTTCAAAGTTCAAAATGTCAATTCGAACCGTTCAAATTGATCTCCATATTAAATTGTACTTGGAGACCAAATTTTACATTTTTTGGAAATTTTTTACTATTTCTTTAGAATTTTTGAAAATTGTTGTTTTTGATGGTCCAGGATTTTTTGAAAAACAGCGATTTTTAAATTTTTTAAAAAAATAGTAAACAATTTCCAAAAAATATAAAATTTGGTCTCCAAGCACAATTTAATATGGAGATCAACTTGAGCTGTTCGGATCAACGTTTTCAAGTTTCAAATTAAAGATATAGACGTAAAGTAAAACACTCGTTTTACTTCGCGAAGTACCGTAGCCTAACTCTATATATAAATATGTATATATATATATAGAGGAGGGTTCAAATGCCTCCACCATGCCTCCATTTTTAAAAACTTTAATAACTCCAAATTTAAAACTTAAAGTCAAAATAAAACCGTTGGATATGATCTACATTATTTTATCTATGTGCTCATAAAAAATTATCACATTTTGATTTTGTTTTTATGTGAATCAATAAGTTGAAAAATCAACGTCTAGAAATTATCCACATTAGGACATTTTTTACAAGCTCTTGATAACAACCAAAACAAAATTGAAATGTCATAATTTTTTACATGTGCATAGATAAAATGATGTAGATCATATCCAACGGTTTTATTTTAATTTTTTAGTTATTAAAGTTTTTAAAAATGGAGGCATGGTGGAGGCATGAAAAATGGAGGCATTTGAACCCTCCTCATATATATATATATATATAGGAGTTGGCTACGGTGTTATGCATAGCATAGAGGGCCTCCATGCTACGGCTTAATATTTGAGTTTTCCAAATCCTAACGGTCGATCCGAACCGTTCAACATGATCTCCATATGAATATGTACTTGCAAACCAAATTTTATATTTTTTAGAATTTTTTTACTATTTTTTTAGATAGGTAGAAAATCACTTGATCTGAAAATTCTGTACCATTAAGATCAAGTGTTTTTCTACCTATCTAAAAAAATAGTAAAAATTCTAAAAAATGTAAAATTTGGTTTGCAAGTACATATTCATATGGAGATCATGTTGAACGGTTCGGATCGACCGTTAGGATTTTGAAAACTCAAATATTGAGCCGTAGCACGGAGGCTCTCTATACTATGCATAGCATATTATCAATTTCCTATATATATATATATAAATATACACATATATATATGTATATACATATATATATGTATATATGTATAGAGATGGGCTATGGTGCATTGCAATGCATAGGCATTCTTGTGCATTGGACTCTAAACCGTTGGATTCAAAATCCAAACAGTCGATCCAAACCGTTTAACTTGATCTCCATATTAAAATGTGCTTGGAGACCAAATTTTACATTTTTTTGAATTTTTTTGCTATTATTTTATAATTTTTGAAAATCACTGTTTTTGAATGGTCCAGAAATTTCTGAAAAACAACGATTTTCAAAAATTCTAAAATAATAGCAAAAAAATTCCAAAAAATGTAAAATTTGGTCTCCAAGCACATTTTAATATGGAGATCAAGTTAAACGGTTTGGATCGACTGTTTGGATTTTGAATCCAACGGTTTAGAGTCCAATGCACAAGAATGCCTATGCATTGTAATGCACCATAGCCCAGCTCTATATGTATATATGTATATATGTATATATGTTATATGTAAACAAGTGCCCGGTAATATGCGGTATCATATAAACAAGTATGCAATAATATGCGGTAATATACATGCATGCGCATTATATTATATGCAGTGATAATACGTGACCGCATATACAAAACCGCATATATAAGAGTGCATAAAAATTTTCATGCAGAATCCAACTACATACACATATACGGCCGCATAAACTACATTTTACAACACTGGATGGGTATCATATCTATAAATCATAAAATAATTGTAACACAAGTTAGTTTAATTATATATGTCTAATGAATTCGGATAGAATGTAATGAAATTTTCAGAAATAAAACATGGGATAAATAAAATGTAGTCATTTGCTTAAAAGCTCATTTTTTTCCAAAGATCTTGTGGGACCCATATGTCATTAAGATATTCTAGAATTTACACAATTAATTTTCTCCGCCAACCAAAACATCATTTGTGCGGTGGCCCAAAAGGCCAGGCCCAACAATTTTCACACCTTTCTTTTGGGGTTCATTTTCAGCCCAAAAAAGAGAATTAGTTAAATAACAGACCAAACCGGAGGAAAAATAAATAAAAGCTTGGTACCACAAAACAAGAAACGAATTCAAATCCTCCCCGGTACCGTAACAGAGAATCTTTTAAAATTAGTGGATTTACACCGTTCTTTTAAACTTGACACGAATCTCAAAGCCCAATAATATTGCCTCCTGTGCTAGTGCGAATCTCAAAGTGAGTGAGAGTTAATCTCAAACCATAAAGTGAGGGAAATCTTTTACGGTACTTAAGAGGATACTTTTCCACAAGAAACCCCTATGTGGAGTTCGCATCTTCTGTATTAATGTACCGTTTCAGTTAATTTTCATGTCGTGCAATCAGAATTCCGATCATTTTGGCCCACGTTTATAACAGATGGAGTCCTTTACTATTAGTGCATATTTATTAGTGTAAATTTAAATCAGACGGTCCAGATCTTAACTCAAAATTTGAGTTGACTCATAAGAGACCAATTCCACAGTGTGTTCATGTTCTCATCTTCCTCTCCTCTCCCTTCCGATCTCTTTCTCTCTCGCTCTCACCTCACTACCTTTTTGAGAGATAACACTAGATTTTACCCTTCCTTTGTCGTTTGAGTCTCTCTTGCCTCAAATTCGGACTTTTGGATCCGAACAAAACAATATAACCGGTTTGAAGCCTGTTTTTCTCGGATCCAACACTTTGAATTGGAAATCGGTTTTTGTGTGATTGGGAAGCTCACATTAATTGTATGATAAAGAGATTGGATCTGAAAAAAAATCGGCTCCAATGTTTGGATATGAATTTTTTTTTTTCGAATACATTATGCCATTGAAAATCTCAGCCGCTATTTTTGTTTCTTATATTATTTAATAATCATTTCATAAAAGAAAATTTTTCTTTTTCATTTATCTTGTGGGACCCATATGTCATTGATATACTGGATATAAAAGGTCAGGTCCTACAACTTCCATACCTTTATTTTGGGTTCATTCTCAGTCCCAAAAAGAAAGAAAAATTGATAATAGGGCAAAAAGAGAGCAGCTTGGGTCCGATGCCCATCGGACCCAAAGTGGGTTCGATGGGCTCGATGACCGTCCGATCTGCTTTAAGATTCACGCCAGAACTTTCGCGTCTGCTTTAATATTTGTGCGCACTAATCTTAAAGCAGATTGGACGGTCATCGAGCCCATCGAATCCACTTTGGATCCGATGGGCATCGGACCCAAGCTGCTCTCGGGCAAAAATCGGAGGAAAAAAAAAATAAACCTTGGTAGCACAAAAAATTAAAAAACACCCCCCTCCGCCACACAACAAAATGAATATATATTTTGTTTTTTAAATATCTAATAACATTTGTGTTCTTCATTTAGCAAAAGACAGCCGGAAACGAGCAGATTGTGGGAAAATATAGAAGAGAAGGGTTTCAAAATTGTTGGAAAGGAAAGGGAGGGACATAAATAAAAAACTTGAGCGAATGGAAACGATTTTTTTACAGCGTAGCAATTAATTATAAAGCATTTTCTTTGAAAATCTTTTTCTTAAATATTATATAATAAATAATTTTTTCTTTAAATTACGGTATATTCCAGCAATTAAAATAAACTCTTCCACGTTAAAATTTGAATTGGGAAATAAAAGTCCGATGTAGTTGCTTTAAATAAAAAGTACACGTCATAATCTTGTAAGTGATCTTCCAATGCAATAAAAAAAATTAAAGGGGAGAATGTGAAAAATGAAGAAAACAAAACAAGCCACCTGATTTCCTTGTTCATCAGATAACATTATCTATTTACCAATCACCAAAACATCATTTTTTTTTAATTTTTTTTTTTGCATTAGTTTTTACTTCACAGTCTCACAGATACAAAAAATATACTCCAAAAAAAGAGAAGAAAATAAATATCAACCCAAATTGACCTCCCAAGAAATACTTAATTATTATATATCTCCCATTACTGAAACTAATTACTTACTACCCCAAATATGCACTTTTAATTGATCTACTCCTATGAGGCATCCTCTTATTAGCACCCATAATTAATCAATAATCCTTTCAAGTGTGAACTGAAGTGCCTACGTCCGGCCGATCACATGGAATCAGGCCACGTCACCCTGCGAGCAGTGAACGAACCAGGGCATGCGTTGACATGGAGTAGTATAAGGTTCATGTTGCAAAATCACTGGGCCAAGATATCCACTCCTCAGAATGGATGAGGCTGTTAATGAAGTAAGAACTAATGGCGTAGTATAAGGTTCATATTGCAAAATCACCGTAGCATGAGAATACTCCTTCTATGGCCGGCCAAGATAGTTCGCCGTCCTGAGCTGACTTAATCTGACAGTTTGAATCACTAATAATCCTGATGGCATGTTCTTCTCTGAGCACCTGTTCAAATTAAAATGATATTTATTAGATACCAACTTGTGGGCATATATAACCTCTCTTTAAAGTAATACATGAGAAAAATAATTTTCAGCATCAATTTTGACCAGTTCTTTTTTAGGTAATTAACAATGATTATTCATCCAAAAATAAAAGTAAAAAACAAACGTTAAATTTGTGGATTTTAGTTCTTACCACTAGCAAAGTGACTGTGGTATGTTGTTTGTTTAATGGAGGTTTAACATAGATGCCATAGTTCTGGAAAACCACAGGAGTGCCGAATGTAGTGGTGGCTAAAAAGGATGAGAACGGTGACTATAAGACCATAAATGAAGCAAATAGAAACATGCCCATACAAAGCGACACATATGTAATACATGTCAAGACCGGAGTGTATGACGAGATTGTCAAAGATGAAGTCGACTGTTCTAGTAATGATGCAGTCCCGAAAAAATTGACGCCAACAATGCTCACAGAGGGTGTCTTGGAATCCATCAAAGTGGCAGTTGAAAAAATGCTGCTGCAGAACGAGCAGTTAACACATATATTTGTCAAAATTAAGATTACTAAAAATGAAAGTTATGGTAGACATTCTGATTATTTTTGTAATAGAAGGAGAAACATTTAATGAAAAATATACAAACTTGATAAAATTTTGTGACAATTAAACAATCAAACAACAAAACATATAATGTGCTAAAAAGTATTGGGCCCATCACCATACATGGACAATGGACAAGTACTTGTTCTTTCGGTTTGTGTTCTGATCTGAACATGATGCTTTGAAAACATACCAACAGACTTTGGAGCATTCTTCAACTGCTGCTTTGATAGTTACCAGGACACCCTATATGTGCATTGTTGGCATCATTTTTTTCCAAGAGTGCATCATAAGTAGAACAGTCGACTTCATTTCGACTATTTCGTAGTACACTCCGGCTTTGACATAATCACATATGTGCTATTTTGTATGTGTATGTTTTAATTGCAACATTTATGGTCTTATAGTCAGTACTCCCATCTTTTATTTACCACCACTACATTCGGCACTCCAGTGATTTTTCAGAATTACGGCATCTATGTTAATCCTGCATGAAACAACAAACAGTACACCGTCATTACTAGTGGTAATAACTAAAGTCCACAAATTGATGTTTGTTTTCTAATATTTCATAAAAATAAGAGAGATTATGCCCACAAGTTGGTATCCAATAGGCAAAAATAACCAAAAAAGTTATAATAAACAACATGTTGATCTAAACATGACGCTTTAAAAACATACCAATAGAGTACTCGATCCTGTGTTGTGGTCATGGAGTCATTCATTGATAGCCTGATTTTTTCTGAGAGGTGGATGATGCATTGGACCGGTAATTTTACACTAAAAACATTGTACTATGTTGAACATGCCAACACAGGCCCTGGTTCGTCCATAGCTCACAGTGAAGTGGCCTTGGGTCCAGGTCATTGGCAGGAAAGAAGCACTTCAATTCATACCAGAAAGTTATCTATTCATGGATTCCTCGGAGAAAGGTTATCTATTATTCGAGGCTTATGAAATGTGGTGTCTTGGAATGGAGGCACTGCATTAGAAATGTGGTGTCTAGGGTATTGTGAGATTGAGGTGAGAATAGAGTTGTAAGAGAGAGAGAGAAGAGGGGAACAAAGAACACTTTGTTAGAAATGATGAGGTGAGGAGCAGCAGCTTGAATAAATAGCGTCAGTTGTGAGTTGTGACTAAGAGGTTTGACACATCACTCCACCTACCCCTCCTTAACTTGAATTCAGATCTAGTGCAATACCTGACCGGGTAGAATGAGATCTGAGCCGTTGGTTTTAATCTGACACGATCTCAAAATGGACTTCTAAATAGGCACTAAATTGATTTTGATCTGGTAATGAATAATCTACTCGTCGGTCTGATATATGAAGGGATACTCACTCCCATAACTAACGAATTAATGGCCATTTTTCTCCATAATTTTTATTTTTATAAATATATTAAATATTTAGTTGAGAATGAGGAAAATGGAGACTTCTTTTATGTACTCAAGAATCGAAAAATATTCGATTTCTTTAGATATTTTTTCAAGAACCGAATTAATGATTCAGTTTTATATATCTATCTCCATCCTTAATCACAGAAAATACCTAATCTTCATACAAACCCTAAAACACATTATTAGTAATTTGGTTTAGGATGAACTTAGGGTTTAAATAATACCTAAAAGAACATAATTAATAATTCGGTTTCTTATGTGATATAAAAAAAATCAATCATTCTAATTATTTAAAAAAAATTAATATGTTTCTAAAATAAAAAATTCTGATTTTTGTCCCCAATTTTATAGCACGTTCAACCTAGTGATAAGTTGTCAGTAATAATGAACAATATGAAAGGTATTTTGATTTAGTGCATCAGTACTCCAGTATTATTTTGACTACCTCATACAAAGGATTTTTTTTAATTAAAATAATAAAAGTTTAAAAAACGGCATGATTGCGGGGATTGTTACAAAAAGAGCACAAACCGAATAGCCTATTCGGTTAAGGGGGTTTTTTTTTTGCTTCACCGAATAGGCTATTCGGTTTACCCTATTTTCACAAAACCAAACAAAACCAACTCCTCCGAACTATGTAAATGTAACCATTCGTGTAACACCCCTAAACCGAATAGCCAATTCGGTTTGGAGTTTTTTTTTATTTTTTAATGTAAACCGAATTGGCTATTCGGTTTTGGGTCTTTTTTTTTTTTTTACTTTACACCAAGAAGAGCAAAATAAAGAAATCTAACACTGAAAATTTGAATTTTTTGTTTAAATTATTTGTTAGATTACGTCTTTTGATTTATAATTAGCAAAAAAATAAAAAAACACTAAATATTTGAAATTACGTTGAATTACACTATATTACAATAAATTATGTTGAATTACACTAAATTACGCTAAATTACAATAACTCCGCTAATTATGCTGAAATACCGAAAATTACGCTAAAATAGACCGATTCTGTGCCATCTTTCATGAATCATAAAAAATAGTAAAAAAATTCCAAAAATAGTAAAAATTGGTATTCTACAAGTTCATTATGTAACTAATTTACTGAGCTACTTGGATTGAATAATAGAAACAAAAATCTTAATCGGAAACTTCAACTCAAGTTTTGAGGCTCTTCTCTTTGTTTTTTGGCGATTCTGAATTTTAGAATCCGGCATCGTAGGCACGGACGCATGCGTATTTTCGCAAGCTTTCCGAAAAGTGGTCATTTGCTGAAATCAGACACTCGAGCGTCGTTTTATGACCGTTTGAAGTTTCGCCGTCGTTTTTCGCCTTTTCAGTGAAAATATCGTCCCTATTCATATGTAATTTAGCGTAATTAACCGTATTTTAGCGTAATATAATGTAATTTAGTGTAATTTAACTTAAGATAGTATAATTCAACATAATTTCAAATAATTTAGCGTATTTTAGTATAAATATGCTAATTATATATCAAAAGAAGTCAAATAATTTAAATAAAAATTCAAATTTTCAGTATTAGATTTCTTTATTTTGCTCTTCTTAGTCTCTAAAAAAAATAAAAAAAAATAAAAAAATAAAAAACTAAACCGAATAGGCTATTCGGTTAAGTCCAAAAAAACACCAAACCGAATAGCCTCTTCGGTTAAGCACTAATACGGATCTTCTGTGGCAATGTTCCCACAACCCCTGTTAAAACCGACTGCTTAACCGAATAGCCTATTCGGTGAAGCAAAAAAAACCCTTCACCGAATAGCCTATTCGGTTTGTGCTCTTTTTGTAACAATCCCCGCAATCATGCTGTTTCTTTAACTTTTATTATTTCAATTACTGTTTTTAAAAAAATCCTCATACAAATTACAAAATTACTTTTTCTCATTGTTACTACATTTTTTAGTTGTTTTCTGAAGATATCACGTGTAAATTAATATAGAGAAAAAAAATTATATAATTGTCGGAATGACTGATTGGTATAAAATATAACCCAAAACATAACATATAGCAAAAGCAAACAATAAAATGAGAAATTAATTCATTGTTCTTTCTTTAATATAAAGTATCTAATAAAGTCAAAATTAAGTTATAACATATCATGTTAGATCATTCTAATAAAGAAGAAATATTGTGAAATATATTACTCAACAATAATAAAAAATTAAAAAATATCTACAAATCATACAAGAACCAGACTAACTTTGTGAGATAACTTACAAAAAAAAATTAAAATTAGTAATATTTTTTGTTAATTTAGTACTGACCTTGCGGTGAAAAAAAAAATGTAACAGTCCCCAATAGCAATAGCAAGGTACCATGGTGGGGCCTCTCTCACAAAAAGTTAATTTAATATCTTTTTGGAGGCACATGACCTCTATATCAGTAATTAAAAGTTAATTTATTATTTTTGTAGGCACAATCACATAGCATCTATATCAGTTAATAAAAAGTGATAAAACTCTCTATCACAAAAGGAGATAAATCTTTGTAGGCACATGGTCTTTTATTAAAGTGATAAATGATAAGAACATGTATTGTACTTGGTCTTTCATTATTTTTGTTTTATTCAAATTTCCTTAGGAAATTTCACTAAGTTGTTGCATTTAATTCAAATAAAACAAAATTACAAATAAAATGAAGATTTTCAGGTAGCAGGCATAGATGTCAGCACTTGCATTTGAGGATAACCCCTGTTTGTGTTTCCTATTCTTCTAAAATCTCACGGTCAAACAAACCTAACAAATGAAATAAGTAGATCTTTTGATTATTGTGTATTTTTATTGGATGTATTGGAAATTTTGATTGTAGATTTTGTACATTAATTTCAATTTCAATTATACGTACAGCCAAGTATACGCAGTTGAAAAATAACAACTTCTTTCCAAAATAATTGCATAACAATATTAGGCATGACTCCATAATGCTATCTATTATAATCGTAGAGATCTAAAATCAGATTTCAATAAAATATTGCATTAGAATTAAAGAATATATGTATATGACATATACCTATGAGTTTATACTAAGAAAACAATTTCTGTTTTAAATGTCCTAAATTATTGTCTAATTGGGGTATAAATAAAACTTAGAAAAAGCCATCAACTTTCCAGTCACATAAGATCTTACCAAATTTAATTGGTTCAGCACAAAGTATTCGGGTCCATTGACCAGAATTTTAAAATTAATCAAGACAATGTGTAACAAAAGATACAGTTCAAACATGCACGAGTAATAGGAACAAAATGGTTCTGTATAGTTCGATCTGATTCCGACTCAATCAGCTCTTTCCAGTTGTAACTTGTCTCACTAGCAAACCTCAAAACACCTAAACTAGTATTACAAAAACTTGATATTTCCCTTTGAAGATGCTAAACAATTTAAGGATCATTTATTAACATAGAAATCAAAACACATAATATGAAGATTTCAAATATCAGCATTGTTGGTAACCTCCCTCTCCTGTAATACTATCGCTTCCAATGGAGTTAGGCCTTAAACGGGAATCACCTTCAACTGAATTCTAAAGGTATGATAAAGTTGTCCCTATAATTGGATGGCTGATGTTCTCTTTTATATCTTTCAAAACAGAGGGGCAATCTATCATTAATTGCAAAAATTCTTCGGTCAGCATCACTAAGGCCAAAGTTTTAGGATCAGCAAGATAGCCTAAGCAAGTATCTCTAAGCAGACCACAATTATGTCGCTCAGCTAAAGCTAAAAACTGAACAACATTGTTGTCGGAGGTCTCTTCACGTAAAATATCTTCACATATGATCTTCAACTGATCAATTAAATATTGATCTGCAACTGGAAGTAGTTTCTGAACCAACACGGTACGTGAAAGCTGCTCACCGTCATTAGCAAAAGGTTCTTCTATCTCGAAGAAATTATCGGTGTATAAGTAACGAAGCAAAGCCCTGAAAACCTCCGGTTCCATGTCTTCCACTTTTGTATGCTCTGTCGGTTCTGGTTTTCTCATGTCACCAAAAAACTTCGCCCGGAAATATGGTGATCTGGCGGCCAAGATACACTTATGAGCTGAAAATATTTCCTCTTTCACATTAAATGTAACATCCGCCCCTTCTCCGCTTTCTAGGAGTTTACCAAGATCTGAACGTACTTTCCATGTAGGGGCCTCACGAAAGGGGGGGCGCACCTGCTGATTGACTGATGATTTAAAAACTCGCAATGTGCATCTGATTGTCAAGCTGTCATTATGCATATATGATGGCAACTCCTTGTTGCTAATGAAAAATCCATAACGGCACTCTGTGTTCTTACCTCCAAACATGTAAAGCACATTATCATGTGGTGTCATGACGGAAGGTTTCCCCAGTTGGTCTAGTAGGTCAAATCGGATCTTTGCCCGCACGCCATTGCCTTCGCTCAGTTGCTCGATGAAAATTGAAGAGTGCTCATTATAGTATTGCGGGTAGAAATTGATGGCCCAGTTGTGACCGCCAACCTTGAAAGGTGCTGATTGGATGGGATCATTACACTTCTTTTCTAACAATAGTGAGTATCCTGTAACTTTAAATACATGCGAACCTTGAACTAGCTCGTTTGTGCATACTGAAACAGTTTCTTTTCCTTTTCTCATGTTTTCCATATTTTCTCCTGTGTACATTTTTTAGAAGGACACAAACAAAAAAAACAAATTTATTAGTTTTGTAAAAGATGGCATATGAATTGAAAATATTGAGATTTTGCGTGTTTACACATAATTTTCTATTTTTTTTTTCATTTTCAAAGTATGCACAAATACTTTTTAGTATTTTATTCCTGTAATTTTTAGGATTGGAAGGAGAATTTCAATTCAACAAAATATAAACCAATTTTTTTTCATGTAGATTAAGAGAAGAATTACTTATATTGACAAAAGTGGTATCTAAAATTAAATATTGGTTACTAATTATAAAATATGCCTACAGTTATTCCGCCTAGATTTTGAATGACATATAATAGATCTTTGGTTAATGAATTTCAATTATGCAAGACTTAAGAAACATTAAGAACTTTCAAATACACGTGCACAAATTTATATTTTTTTTGTGTTTCCTATTTTATCTCTTTTTTTTTAGAATTGAAGGTGAATTTTCCTTACAACAAAATATAAACAAGAAGTTTTTATGTAGACAAAGAAAAAGAAAATTCTGATGAAAAAAATCAAACTTATGACAAATGCATGTCAATTTAATAAAAAATTAATCAAACTTATAACAAATGATTGTCAATTTAATAAAAAATAACAAGTTTCAAGTGGAGGAAAGAAAAAATTCTGACTAAAAACTAAAACAATAAAAATTACTGAAGAACTTACCTTTGAAATCTAATAGTAGTTTTCTGGACTAGAATCAAAATCACCTTTCTTCACAAATTCACTCTACGTATCACCAATGGAAGGCTACTTGATCATTCTATCCACTTATATAGGACTTTATACGCTAAAAATATAAACTCTTTTCAATTCATTTTTGGTTAACTTTTGATAAAAATACTATAGCCAACTTTAAGCGGGTGAAAAATAGCAACTCTTTCCAAAATTAACTTGTCATACCAAAAATAATCACATAACAAATTGGAATTGACCCCAAAATGCTCTAATTTTTGTCCAACCCTATTTTATCAATTGACTTACTCAAATCTTTCTAATTCTTCAAGAAAAATATCAATGAATCGGTTTCCTCTGTGATATAAAAAAAATCAATATTTCTAATTCTTTAAAAAATATTTAAATATATTTATTAAAAAATTCTGATTTTCTCCCCAATTTTATAGGACGTCAGCCTATCCAATTTTATATACTTTCAACCCAGTGATATATAGATTGTCAGTAATAATGAAAAGTATGAAATATATTTTGATTTAGTGCGTCAGTACATCAGTATTATTTTGACTGCTTCATACAAATCATAAAATTACTTTTTCTCATTGTTACAACATTTTTGAGTTACTTGTATTTTGAAGGTATCACGTGTAAATTAATATAGAGAAAAAAAGACGAAAAATTCTATAATTGTCAGAATGATTGATTGTTATAAATATAGCTTGAAGGCAGACGATATAGCAAAAGCAAACAATAAAATTAGAAACTCATTGTTCTCTCTTTAATATAAAGTATCTAATAAAGTCAAAACTAAAATTGTAAAGTTTCATGTTAGATCATTCTAATGACGAAAAAAAATATTAAGAATATATTGCTATAAATTAGAAATACAACATAATAAAGATCATTTTCTATAAAAATAAGACTAATTTATGTGAGATGTGTTACAAAATAAATTAAAATTTAGTACTCACACTTTTGCCGTGTAACTTAATGACATCCCAAAATAATGTTAGCCATTTTATTTTTGGAAAGCATAATCCTTGACAGATGGCACTCATTCACCTTCCCATTCAAATGCCTCCTTTTAGCAAGAAAAGAAAAAAAAAACATAGATGCATTATTGAATTCTCAATAACTCTTTGGTTCTTGCAAGAAATTGTAGAAGTCCGAACAACAAGAGCTACCATGGTGGGTCCTCTCCTACAAAACTTTATTTATAGTTTTTAAGGCACATGGCCTCTATACGTAAAACCCTTTATCACAAAAAGAAAATTTAATCTTTGTAGGCACGTAGACATAGTCTTTTTTTAAAGCAATCACTGATAAGTGATAACAACAGATACTGTACATAGACAGTCTTTTATTATTAACTTCCCTTCCATTTGTGAAAAGAGAATTGTAAATGTAATTCATCCTTGGTATTCTCTACCAAGCATTTCAAAAAAAAAAGAGAATTGCAAATGTAAATATGGAATTGATGAAGGAAGAGAAAGTCTGAGAGAGTTTAATTAGTGGGACCCACAAGTCAGATGGAAGGGATTTTGAACATTTTTTTTTGGTATGCAACATATATTTTATTTTTTAATAAAAGATAAAATGGCATATTCATTAATTTAAGTGAGTTCTAACAAGAATGATAATAAATTGGATAAGTTTTCGAGTTATAGAAATTTCAAAGGGTATATATGATTTATGAATTTTAGTAAGGAAAATATGTAATTCCAAGATTTTTGAAGAGAATAAATGAAATTCCTCCTTCATTTATGTACACCTTGTGTGGGTTGGGTGCATATCCTCTGGTACCGCATAATTGCGATGTCTATTTGGGTTACAGGGATCTGCTTTAAGATTCGTGCCAGATTAAAAAGGACGATGCAGATCTCATTACACCGTGGGGTACTGTACTGGATCTGAACTCGTGTGGGTTAGCGGGCTCTGCATGGGCCCGTTTTATTTCCTTCCCTATAGCTTTCGTTCGTTTTCTGATGGGCCTTCTTTTTGTAAATGCATGGCCTTGTTTTGAATTGGAGGGAGAATTAGAGATGCTCTAACCGATACAAACTACAAACTAGGAAGTAACTCATACAACTTGACTTAAATTTTGAGTTCAGATCCGGACCGTCCGATCTGCTTTAGCACGAAATTAAAGGCCTCCTTGCATTCCACCTCGGTCTGGATTGGCTGTGATTCTGATCGGACGTTCCAGATCTAAACTCAAAATTTGAGTTATTTCAGAGGATCTGGACTCTGCTAGAAAAGGTAGAAACAAGAACCGGACTCAAAATTTGTATCAAGAGTACTGAGCTGATAGGTTACCAGTAATCGGTTCAAGTTACTGGTTCGTAATATCTCTTTTTCATTCTTTTTTATTTTTTTAACCTTTCTATTTCCGTTGAATTGTTAGTTTATTAACTTGAAAATCAGTGATTGGGGGATGTTGGGATTGAATTAAATATGTGCAAATTTGTGTGACATTAATAAAAAATGGGGCTAGGTATGAGGCTCGCTTATGGCTATGCAGCACGATCTCAGCCATTCATTCCATTAACCTATCGGATCAACGCGAGATATTTGAAGGTCTTTTGGAAAATAAGGCTTCTGCCTTCTAGAAAGGATGTGGCCCCAAGTTACTTCAGATGACTTTTTCAAAAGTGCTATAAAACCAAGCATCCCAGCTCCCAGCCAAGCAAAAATGAATTCCATACCAAGCATCCCACTTATAGAGGACTTTATACGCCAAAAATAAAACCAAGCATCCCCATATTACTTGAGAGTAGGTCCGATGGACTTCGGACCTACTTTGGTTTGATGAGTTTAATCACCGTTGATTTACTTTAATATTCGTGCAGAACGCTTTAACTTCGTGCGCACAAATCTTAAATTAGATCGGACGGTCATCATGTTCGTTGAATCTAAAAATTAGATCCGATGGGCATTGGACCTACTCCATTCTCCATATTACCATATCTACTAAGCAGATATATCTCATGAGTAGAACTACGGTGTGACGTGCTCACCAATGGGTTTGGTGAGCACACCTTCAAAAAACGCATTTTCAAAGTTCAAATCGTCGATTCGAACTTTCGAACGTGTTCTTCATATTAATATGTGCTTGGAGACCAAATTTTACATTTTTTGGAAATTTTTTACTATTTTTTTTAGAATTTTTGAAAATCAGTGTTTTTTGAATTTTTTTTTATTTAATGAAAAGCTGATGATTTTCAAAAATTCTAAAAAAGTAGTAAAAAATTTCCAAAAAATGTAAAATTTGGTCTCCAAGCACATATTAATATGAAGAACACGTTGGAAGGTTCGAATCGACTATTTGAACTTTGAAAATGCATTTTTTGGAGGTGTGCTCACCAAATCCGTTGGTGAGCACGTCACACCGTAGTTCTACTCATATCTCATTGTCTCTTGATAAAGTTCTATTGATGAATTCCGTTATTTCCAAGTCCAGGCAAATTTTTCGCTTTATTTCTAATGATCCCAACACTTTTTGATGCACGAATCTCAACGAAGTTGTATGGTTGGAATCGGAATAATAGGAAACTGTTACTCCATTAGAATAACAGCAGATTTGTTTCCGACATTTCGAGGAGCTTAGGAGAACCTAGCAATTAGGCTAATTGGTTGCTAACTGATGGGGATGAAAAAAGAGGAGGCGGTTAAATGGATAGCGATTTAATCATAAAAAAGAGGAGGCGGTTAAATGGAATTTGTTTTATATTTTGATCAAAGAATGTAAGACGCTTGAGAGTTTTGAATTGGTTTTCATAAAAAAACGGAATCGGTTAAATGGATAGCGATTCAATCAATGGAATTTGTTTTATATTTTGATCAAAGAATGCAAGAGGCCTGAGAGTTTTGGATTGGTTTTCATAAAAAATGGAATTCAATTCAGAGTTTTATCTTTTATTCTTTTGAAATTCATAATATTACTCTTCTGAGTTTCAAAAAATCTCACCAACTTATCCATTTTGTTGACTTTCCTATTAAAACTCATTTAAATTATAAAGTATCAGTTTTATTTTTACTAAAATAGAAATATGTAATATGAATGAGAAATATGTTCTGTCTTCTAATTAATTAGTATTCAAAGACAAATAATTTATTTGTTTACTTTGATCTATATGCTAAATTCACAGTGAATGATGACCGTCCGATCTACTTTAAGATTCTCGCCCGTAATTTTCACATTTGTTTTAAAATTCGTGTGCATGAATCTTAAAGCAGATTGGACCGTCCCGAAACCCATCGGACCCAAATTTGAGTCCGATGGGCATCGGACCCGACCTGCTCTCTTGAGGGAATAGCAACAATGTTAAATGAATCAAGTAAAGGTTTAGAATTTTTAATCCGTATCGGATTGGGTTCGTATTGAACTCGATTTGATCAATTTAATTAAGTATTATTGAATTTTATATCCATATCAGTTGATCTGCACATTCACAGTGAATGTATTTTTTTAGTGCTCTAGTAAAAATCTTAGGTATTATTTTCTTTACTTTGAAGTAATTTCAAATATGTGATTTTATTCACACACAAAATTCTGAAAGCGTACAATTATTATGAAAAAAAGAAGTAAACTTTTTCTCAAACACAAAATCAAATACATGTCTTAAATAGTTGTTGTCAGGCCCCGGATTCGGACCGGGTGCGTGGCGACATAACGAGATTCTAGCATCCGTCGGACGACCCGTCAACCTACGTCGCAAATAAAAATAAACAAAAGTTAGCTACAAAGCTCAACTGATTAGATCTATGTTCATATAACTCAGACAGTTAAATCACAGAAACAGATTTCTAGACCTAATATCATGTTAAATATATCCTCATAATCCTATATTTAGGTACGGTGCACTATTCCGTTATTCAATCATATCAAAACGAAAACACAAGTTATAAGAAAGTCCGAGTATCTAATAGCGAGAATTTCATAAATTCAAATCAGATTGCAATCGACTACTCAGAACCATTCACAACGTAGGATCGAAACTCCAATCGAACATATTACAAAACGTTTCTTTTATTTTTTTTTTATATTTCTTCTCTCTCTCTTATTTTTTTTTTCCTTCGGTTTAGTTTTTTCTTTTACCGAGTGGTAAAAATGAAGACATTTGTTTTACAAATGAATTTCAAAGTGGTGGTGGTTTGGTAAAATTTGCATGCACACTTACAAGTGGCATCTCATGCCACTTTTTTTTTTTTTTCTTTCATAATTCAACCTCAAATTTTAAGTATTGAAAACAAGTTTAAAAATTTTCAATTTAAGCTTAAAATTTTCTAACATGGAAAATAGATTCAAAAAATATTTTTGTTATTAGAAATATCATAAAAATTACGGGATGTTACTGTTGTGTTTAAACTAAATGGTATTGAAAAAATAAATAAAATAAACAACTATTGCTGGCACCAATAAAGTACAAAATCTGAACATGCTCCAAAATCTACACTTTTTGATCAAGATTCGTGTAATTTTTTATGTGTATCAAGATTCGTGTTATCGAGCGCGTTAGATTGGCGACTGGCGAATCCGTTCCCTGAATTCATATCACCAGAGTTAACTCAAATTTTGAGTTTAGATCTGAACCGTCCGATCTGATTTAGCACAAAAATTAAAAGAACCCGAGCATCGGATCAAATTTGACCCTGATTGTGATCGGACGGTTCTGATCTAAACTAAAATTTTGAGCTACTTGAGAGGCCCGCTCTTTTGCTCTCTCTCCTGTCCTAAACATTCCCTTGCGATCTCTCTCCTCCTTTCTTTCCCTCTTTCGAAAATCAAATATCTCTCTTGCAAACACTTGCCCTCTTCAATGCCGGTAAAAAGGAACAAACGGCCGAAGAACGCACTGCCCAATGATTTCGGGTGGCAGAGGCGAGTCGGGTGCAAGAGAAGTACACCGAACCCAATGATTTCGCTTCCTTTGAAGAAGAGGAAGATGGATCTTCTCGGCGAGACAATTCAAGAAGGCTCGCATGGAGATATTTTCTCGTACGAGGTACTTTCAATCATACCTTTCTTAATTAAAGATGTGATGATTTTTTTAATGGAAAGATTGACGTCATCAAGATTTGTTCTTTAAAGGAAATTATTCATTATTCAAAGAAAATATACAGTAGTATCTAAACTGGGACAGCGGTAAATTTCTTGTTTACCCGAATAGCCCAGGAAAAACAAGATGTTATTTTGCAGAAATGTCATTTAAATTTTTAACATAGAAGAATTGCAATTAATTATTCTTCACTTTCTTAACCGCCTCATGCTTTTAGCAGGGTCTGGACTAATTTTGACGACTTGATATTGCTGATGTTTGCTTTTTTATTTTTCAACCTCTGATGTGTGCTTTTTTTGTAAGTGGAACAAGTTAATCGTTCATGGGGCCATCAGAAGTTTTGTCCTCAAGCAGCTCTTTGTTGATATCAGTAACTAACTTGGTTACTGACAATGTAAGAGCTTTTTCTTCTTCGAGGAAATCAAATTCTAAGGTAAATTCATGTTTTCAGTCTTACATTAAAAAACATATAGAGAAGATATTTGTGTATTTGTTATACTGAGTATTTTTTTTTTTTCTACAATGACAGGCTTTGTGTCTTTGGCATATCTATTTTTCTATCAAATCAGCTGGGTTTGCTTTATTTTTTTAATTTTCTTTATGTAGCTTGTTTCTCTGTTTGGCAATCTTACGAAATATATTATTGTTAACACTTGTTGTTGAACTGGATAAAAAGGATCGAACTGTTAGTGCATATAAACCAGTCAATTGAACAAAGTAGAAGCTAATTTTCTGGATTTCTATTCATATTCTGACATTTTAAGCCTGAAATCATTGGTAGCCTCAATAAGTAAAATGGTATTGTCCATTTCATCTGAAATTAACTAATTTCGTTTTTATTTGCATAAAAAGATGTAGACATTGCAATTAAATATGATGGGATTTACTAACAATTAATAGATGAATTTCACTTTGGTAAATTCCTGATTTCAGGACCAAAAAGAAAACATTATTCCTGATCAGGAGCCTAAAAAAGAAGCCACAGCTGGTGGAATTAATGCTGAGGCGGTGGATTCTACTCTCAAGGAGGTAATTTTTTTTTTCTTTACATTTGTTCTATATAATTGAGTATGTCTGCTACATACTATTCATATTTTTTCTTTTTCTTTTTTCTTTATAAATTGATTCCTAAGTAGTAGCAGAATCAAAAATATAAATGTGTTACTGTGTATTTTTCTACAATAACATACTGTAGCATTGTGCATATATATGATTAATTACTGATGGATTGTGATGGAACTTGATACCCTGCTATGGTTATTACATAAGTAACTGACATGTAAATTTTGACTTTTGATTAACCATAACTGTGGTTATACACAAGTTACTGACATTTAAATTTTGACTTGATTGACCATAATGAAGAACACATTTTAGTCAACTGTCACGCATCAATTATGGTTTAATTTGTTTTTTCTCCTTTGTTTGATTTGCTTGTCTGGTGATATTGAAATAATCTGGTGACTTTGCTGCTTCTGTTTAAGGCAAAGCAGGACTACTGATATCCACAACTAAATTTGTCTTTCCTTAACTTAATTAAGTTGCTTTTTTAGCCTTGAATAATAGAAAGTATAATCACTTTCATTTAAAATTAAGTAATCAATTGTTAATCTCCGTCAGCAGTCATAAAAGTATATGATGTGCACATTTTGAATATAACTGTTTTATTATTTGCATAAAAGATGTGGACATTTTGATTAAATATGATGCGGTTGACAAGCAACTAACGGTTGAATTTCACCATGGTGTATTCTAATTGCATTCTGGTGGAATTTGTAGTTGCGGATAAATCAAGAAGACATGATACCTGATTTGAAGGATGAAAGAACCACTGCTAAAGCGGGCAATTTGTATTTCACTGATTCTAAGGTAACTTTTTCTTGTATTGACACTCATAATGTAAAAATTAGATAATTATAAAATATATTAGGAATCAAATAGTCCTATAAAAACAATGATCTTAGGAATCAAATAGATATTTATAAAATATAGTAGGTATTTTCTTTTCTTTACATTTGTTCTCTATAATTGAGTCTGTTTGCTATGTACTATTCATAGTTTTTCTTTTTTTGCTTTCTAAATTGATTTTTGAGTAGTATGCACAGAATTGAAAAATAAATGTGATACTGTGTATTTTTTCTACAATCACATACTATGTAACATTGTGCATATATATGATTAAAGATGGATTGTGATGGAACTTCATGCTTTCTATGGTTATACTCAAGTTACTGAATTTAAATTTTGACTTGAGTAACCATTGTTTGTTTGATTATGTATCTGGTGATCTTGGAGACTGGGGTAAAACAGTCTGATTGAAATTTATCTGGTAACTATGCTTCTGTTTGAGGTCAAAGCAGGACTACTAATATCCACAATTAAATTTGCCTTTCCTTAACTTTTAACCTTAGTTGCATTTTTAGCCTTCAATAATGGAAAATAGTGTCCATTTCATCTTGAATTAAGTAAATAACTGTTAATATTTATCAGCTATCATAATATTGATGTGTTTGTTTTACATAGAAAGGTGTTTTTATTGTTTGCATAAAAAGGTGTAGACATTGTAATTGAATATGATGGGGGTTTAGAAACAATTAACAGTTGAATTTCACACCTTGGTGAAATCCTAATTGCAGGAGCAAAAAGTCATAGCTGAGGAGGAGGAGCCTAAAAAGGGAGCCATACCTGTCAGTGTCAACGAAAACTGCAGCATTGAAGGAGGCGATTCATATCTCCCAGACTCGCGTACACAAGGCAAGACCATTGTCGGAAGTAATGAAGAAGAATTAGCCTCTGATGCTGAGTCGAGGGCTGATACTGTGTCGAGGGCAGATAGGTGGGCTTGTCGTGTATGCAAGGAAGCAGTGGTTTCCATTGCAGTGTTGCCTTGCAGCCATCTCTGCCTCTGCTGGGACTGTGAGTTTGAGATTGATCACTGTCCTGTTTGTGGGGAGCCCAAGACAGGCTGTTTCTACATAAGGAGTCCATGAATGCCAGGAAGGGGTGTTATGACATATGACTGTCCTGATCCCAAAGGTGCATACATTTTTGTTTTCTTTTACTTTCATTTTGTTGTAGAAAACGTTTTAAATACAAACAGGTAACAAAATGATTCTTGTTGGTTGGTGTGATACTGCAATATAGGGGCACAGTTAGCTGGAGCCTTTTTATGCAATACTGGTTGCTGGTATATACCTGGGTGTACAAAAGCAATACCAGTTTGATGCAGGACAGATTCTTTTTTGTTTTTATTTTTGTTGGCGCTTGTTTTGTGTGTATTTTAGGTTTTATAAACTGGCATCATGTACCCATTAGACAATTGACCAAGGATGGATGCTGTGCTACATGTAGTATTTTTACAGTTCAGCTGTTCTTGAAACCATATCTATGCTACTAATAAATAATGATTGTCCTTTTCATTTTCTTTACCATCAGTTCAACAATGGTTTCTAACTTTGTGCTCATTTCTGTTGTATTTTGTAATAATTGTGGTGAATATAGGTGGTGGTCGCAGTCGCGGGTGAATATTGACCGGAAAGGAGAGCGTGTTTTTAAGGCTTTTCTTTTGGTTTATAATCGGATGGTGTACTTGTTTTATTATTGGCTTCAGAAAGTTAAAAGAGTATTGTGTGTGGTTGGTTATGAGCATGTTTGGTTATAAGTGTAAGTTTAAATGTTTTGATGTGATGATAGATGCTTAGTTTGTTGTATTTGGCGGTTATTAATTTTTTTTCAAGATATAACTGTCTGCCTTGTGTATGTGGCAAATGTGATTTTAATTTGAAAGCTTTATGTCTACAACTTGTGTTTATGCACATCTGCTAGTAGTTTCACATACCCTTTTACTAAAATAGAGTAGTTGACCTTAAGCACATGTTTTATGAAGTAATTCAAGCATGAATCACCTTATTCAAAACTGTTGCATCTCACATTTTGGAAAATTTATCAATGTTCTTTTATATAGACATATGATAAGGCCTTTAATTGCCTTTGTTTATTGAGATGAATGTTTATTACGATTTGATGCACAAACAGTTTATCTTTAGTATTGGATTAAATACAAGCAAAGGGATAACGATTAGGACAAACAATCTATGGCATATTTGGTATTAACAGTAACAATTGCAAGTGATAATAGGAGCTGATTTGAACTGTTCTGATAAAACTAAGGATTTTCTTTCAATAATAACCAGGGGGGTGCTCTAGGTTATAGTTTCCAATTTTTCTGATTTATTATTTTGGTCTTGATGAAGTATTGGGGCTGTTCTGCATGTAGTTTTGCACAAAAGAAGTTTTTTTATATTTCGCTACCTGGTAACAGATGGTCACTACTGACGATTAGTTGGAGATGCTTTATGCAAAGGTGAAATAAGAGGTTTTATATAAGGTGTACATAAGAAGATGAGCAGCTTAATTTGAGGTTTCTCTTTAGATCTGTTCAAGAGGTAAACAACTTTGTCTAAGGATAGGAAAGTAATTTTTTTTGTCCTTTCTTAATCTTCATTTTTATTTATTTTTACACTTAGTTCAGTTGTTCGCCAAGTAATTATTAGATATTGGATGGAAAGATGTATTTTATTTTTATTTTTTATTAATTGCTAAGATCTATATATTGTAGTTTGTTATCATTATTCTGAGAAGTTTCTTTGGAAATTTAAAGAGGATAATTAATTAAAATGGTTTTCATTATTCTCTTTATGGTATTTAACCTTATTTACATTTGCATGAACGAAATGTTTAGCGTTTGGTTGCATTTCTCCTTCCCAAAAGTTTGATCACTTTTCAATGTTTATAACACCAAAATTGTAATCATATATTATGACTTACCTATTACGCAAGGTGAATCAACGAAGGTGAAATTCAACTGTTAATTGTGTGTAAACCCCATCATATTTAATTGCAATGTCTACCCCTTTGATGAAACCAACAACGGAATTTGGTAATTTCAGCTGAAAAGGTTTCTTCTATTTATTATCAAGGCTAAAGTGCAATTAGAGTTAGGGAAAAAAAAAATTGGGTTGTGGATATCAATAGTCAATTGGATCAAACAGAAGCGAAGTTAAACAGATTTCTTTCTATAATCTCTCATGCTGGAATTAGTACTGCATACCCATAATTTGAGGCTTAAAATGTCAGGATATGAATTTTTTTTTCAGAAAACTAGCCTCTACATGTTTAGATTGCTGGTTTAGCGTGTCGTTCTCTATTGAACATTTTCATTATTTATTTTTAATCAAATTAAAAAAAATATTTTCAATATCTTGTGTATAACCATAGCAAAGTTCCCTAATGTTCCATCTCTAGCCATATATGCCACACTCACATAATATGTCATTTAAGAAAAAAATAAATTGTAATTATATTTATTTTTCTACATATTATTTTATAAATTTATTTAGAAAACAAAATGGAAAACATTATGAAAAATGTATATCAAACATAATTAATTTAAAGAAATAATAAAAAATACCTTCTTAACATACCACAATTTAATTAGGTATCATCCGTATTTAGTATATTCTAAAATTTTAGTAAGCAGTTTCAACACGGCTCCTTATTCTCGTACGTGGGCCTCTTGTTTCAGAATCTCGTAGTCAGTTGACCAAATTCGCTCGGTCAAAGCCAAGAGAATGTCAACAATACAATCCATAGCACTTAAGCCTTACTCTTATATCATTTCTAACAAATTTTATATACTGTATTTATTTTTTATGTTAATTAAGAAAAATTTAAATTAGAATAAGAGAAATACGAATCACCGGCGTCCGGTTGTGTCTTTTACTTCCTTCACATTAAGTATTATATATTTTTGCTTTATCCACATCTACAAATTTTCATCCAAAAAACAATCAAAATACACCATGGTGAAATTTAATAGTTAACAAGTAATAAACTCCTATACAAATAAATAAAAATGTCCACATCTTTTTGTGCAAACAAGATAAAATGCTAATATTTTGAATTAGCGCATCATATTTTATCATAGCTAATGAAAATTATCAGTTAATTACTTAATTTTAGCCGGAAAAAACAATATTTTCTATGTTCAAAGATAAAGTGTAACTAAGGCTAAAATTAAAAATAAAAAATAAAAACAAATTCAATTGTGGATATATCCTGGTAGTCTTGATATGTGACCTCAAATAAAAACATATAAAATCACCAAACAGAGAGGCAAAACAAATAAAGGAGAAAATATAAAGCAAACCCAAATTGATGCATGACAGTTTTTTAAAATGTTTTAATTATTTATGGTTAATCAAACTAAAATATAAAATTTATAACTTACACATAAAAATGTGAAAGTATCAAGTTTCATCACACGTCTGAAATATGACACAAGTATCTTTCCCTTTTCTTCTTTTTGTAATTTTTTATTGATTTTTCCTCAAATATCTTATTTTATTATTAGTTTTATAAAATTGTATAAAATATCATTATATTACTACGTGTTTTTCTTCATTTCTCATTTCTTTTTGGAAAAGAAAACATATATAGAGAGAGAGGCTAAGCTCAAAACATTTGTTTCTAGCCTCCGGAACAAACATTTCAGTTTTCTGATTTTCAAAGTCTAAACAGTCGATCCAAACTATTAGATATTCAATCTATATTAAAATGTGCTTGGAGACCAAATTTTACATTTTTTAGAATTTTTTTACTATTTATTAAGCTGTTTTTCAATTGTGCAAAAGTTTAATAAAATCAGCGATTTTCAAACCATCTTAATAAATAGTAAAAATATTTCAAAAAATGTAAATTTGGTCTTCGAGTTACGAAGACTTCACGTTGGATCGAGGCTCCGACACAAACATAGTTCAGAACTATTATGTTGGATACGCATAACACTTTTGCTTGATCACTTCAAAATAAATTTGGAATCATTTCATGATAGATCGACCGTCCATCGCTTGTTCGGAAATGAACGGTCCACAAATTTTATTACATGATGAAGGAACTAAAAATAAAGAAATTATATAAAAGTAACATTTATAATTATGATTTTGTAGTAAAAAATTGCAAAAGGTTTGAAATGTATTTTTCATTTTTTTTAATTTATTTGTTGCATCTATTTAAAAAAAAATCACAAGTATAATAAAAAATTGCAAACGGTTTAAAAAAAAAAATGATCAAACCCTCTAAAAAAAATTGCAGTAAAATGAAAAAAATTATTAATACTAAAGTGATTATTAATTTGATAAAATACAAAAAACTTTAATTGTGCAAAAAATTTAAAAGTTAAAAAGTTGCAAAAAATACCCTCTCTTAATTGCTGTCGGTTTTTTCTGTGTTTTGTTATAGTGATTATTAATTTGATAAAAAACTAAAATCTAAATAAAATTTCATGGAAAGACTCATTGATTCAAATTAAAAATTAAAAAATTATTAAATAATTACAAATACAAATATAAAATAAAATAAATAATAAATAAAAAATAATCCAAATTTGGTAGACTCCTTGGTATCAGGAAAAAATCTAGATGTATCCGTCGTTCAGATTAAAGATAGACTCATTAACTGATTTACATAGATTTTGACATGGTAAATTTGACATCCACATTTTCACGCTAATAATTTGACATCCAAAATTACATGGAAAACATTGGCTAGATTTTTTTGTTTCATGCACAAAAAATCGTGCAACACTCTAATTGCAAATCAGCCACGCAGATTGCAACACTTTACTGAGATATTTAATTTGTTTAATAATTTAAAAATCATTCCCTACATCAAATTGCCTAGTCCATCATTGCAAAGTACAAAATATGCCATGGGTCAAATCGTTTCATTAATGAAAATTTCATCGTCACATTTGGCAGAGATGAAAACATTGGCTACACACATATCAGATTACATAAAAAAATCACATCCAAGCTTTTAGTCCTCCAAGACACTACTGTTCAAACAAAAATCTAAAATCACAAGTATATTACTACAAAGATATAATAATCAGAACACAGTACCGCTAAATATTGATCACAAAAGCTTTCTTCTTAAAACAAAAATGGAGCAAACTTGTGCAAGACACATTAGAGCCTTCATCTTGATATCATCTCTGTCTTGATTTCATCTCTAGCTTACATTTCATCTCTTCTACAACATACCTGTAACAATTTAAAAATAAGGTGTCAAACTTGTAAGTCAGATATCAAACAATTATTTCAAACTTTATTTCATCTCTACCTTGATTTCATCTCTAACTTTATTTAAAAATAAAGAAGGTGTCGGACTTCAAATTATTAGAGCAAACTTGATTTCATCTCTACCTTGATTTTATTTTTTTTTCCTTTGCAAGTCAGATGCTTTGTATTTGTTGAACCATTAAGTCTAGTCTTATTGTGGACCACCAGGAACTCCTAACACCAGAAACTAGAGGAAATTAGAAGAAAATCATTGGCCAAAGAAGGGGCAGTCTAACCACACTGGCCACCCCTCAAACACCCCTAACACCAGAAACTGAAAAGAAAAAACCACCGCTTTTGAAAACCGCCTCCCTCCCAAAAACTAATCCGACAGTACAATCCGCACCCGTTAAGGTACCAGTAGCACCAATGGTTTACCAGTACAGCCACTTGGAAACTGATGTATACCTTTGTCAGTTTAAGTTTTCTTGGAATTGGAATTCTACAATTCGGTTCTCTCTTGAAAAAGTTCATTTGCTGAATTCAATTGTTACATTACAGAGCTAAATCCAGTGTTGCATTATATTGCTTCATCTCTAGTGTTACATTATATTGCTTCATCTCTAGTTATGTCATTTATACATATTCTACTTCAGTTTTTGGTTTCACTATACTAATTTTGTTGCATACACTTATTCAGGTACAAGCTGATCTGTTTCGAAAACAACTCGTCCACCAACTAATTTTTTCGGAGAAAAATGTACTAACCAATGTCCAAGACGATATTAGGAAAATGGTCCAGACATGATGCTGAATCAATAGTTTTGGTATAGTTTTACTCTCTAGTTTTTGTATAGTTCAGCTCTTTGTTGGGTTAATTACATCATTTTGGTAGTTGTTTAGTATTCAGGTATTCAGCATGACAATACACAGCAGGAAGTTTCTATTAGTAAGGAAAAAATAAGAAGAAAACAACACTAGAAAATGAAGTGTAACAGAAAATTATAATTTTTGCAAAAACGAGGACTTGCCTGCAAATAGTTCCTGCGTAAGTCCTGCCCTGCAGGAGAGAGTACATCATGCAGGAGGCTGAATAGTCTGACAGCGGGCCCAAGAGCAGGGGCGGGCAAGTTGCTTCTGACCTATGCAAAGAAAAAGGCTGAATTTAAAACCTATGCAAATAAGGGTATCTTGTATTTGACCTTGCAAGCTCTCACTAAACTAATAAGTTGGCTGCATCATAATTAACACCATCTGATTTGTAGTTCAAGCATAAGGGTATCTTGTATTAATTAGTAATAGAAAATGAAGCTGCCGTTTAAAGATTCCAACTAACAATGGCATAGTTCATCTACTTGCATTTGTGGAAACCAGAATTGATATAGTTCAATTATGAATGATTCCTCAACACCATGGTATGGTTGGTGCGACAACAATACATTTGGATATTTTTTTTTTAAGGAATTTGGTTGAAACAAATTATAGGTACCTGTGCTACTTCCACAGCCATGATATCAGTCTGGCCACCTAACTGTAGTTCTACTGTAGTACCTGTCAAAATTTAGTACTGGTACGGTAGTAGAAAGAAATCATCAAAGAAGGCACAACTCAGCATAGAACCGGCGTAGCCGGTATCAACTAACGATCAAGAGAAAGGCATGGTACCAGCAAAGGTACTATTAATCTGAGGTATGACTTGATACCTAGCACAAGAAAATTGGAGTTGGTGATTTCAGCACTTCTGATTTAGCAATTTCGCCAAAAGTACTTTTGTACAAAATGAGAAAAGATACCTTATATCCAGGGAGTTCCCATGAAACTTGGCATCAAAATAGCTCAATATGATACCTAAATTCATCTGTGTAATATCTAATAATATAGACATCTTCATCTTTAAAGAGTTAAGAAATGGTAATTCTGTCCGGCTTCCTCGCCAACTTGGATCCACCCCAAATGGGTAAGGGTTCCAATACTTAATCAGACCTGCAGTGTATGCATCACTGAAACATAAAAGATAAAATATTCATAATACTTCATTAGCATGATGGGTACCTAGAATTAGAAAAATATTGTACTTGAAGGGAATATAAAACCTACATACAACCTGAGTCACGACACTTGTATGTAGATGGGCCAAAAATGTGAAAAGGAACAGAAAATAACTCATTGTATATTAACCCACAGTGTATTGAGAAAATGGCCATCAGAAGAATTACATAGCGGCCTCCAAATGCCATCTCCATGAAGCTTCCAATTTTCTGGAGGCAAAAGAAAAGCATTGTTTGACGACCTAAGATCTTAGTTTTTTTTTTTATAAATAATTTACTTGAAGGGAATATAAAAGTACTTTTTTATTTGATAATAATGTATCAACAATTCTAACACGGATTCACACATTTTTTTTTTTGAGAAAAAATAAAGATCATGTCCATATTTAATTGCACAAGGGATTCACACATATACTCCCTTATAAAAGAAAACTAACCAGAAAAACAAAAAAAATCAGTCATTATTTTTCTGTTCTTGGGCCCCACAGAAAACCTTGAGAGGATTCTCAATTTTGAGCCCTTCAGGAGTGTACTTGAACTGCATGTATTTGTTAATATCAAACGGATGGAATTGCAAAAGGTGATTTTCATTTACCATCTCTTTTAAGGGCTGGATTAGGTAACCTTCCTTGGGTAATGAGCTTAACAGAGCAGAATATCTCTTCTGATTGACTGATACACAGTGGAGCGGTGCACGGAATCTTCCATTTGTCAGAACCTGGAAATAGCGATCAGCAAGTTGATACAAATAATACTTTTCTAGGTTTCAGACATGAACTGATCTACTGTTTTGTGATCATAGTTAATGAAAAAGAGTAATTTACCCATGATAAAACTATATCTTTATCTCTATAACCATTCCGAAATAATACGACAAGTGCAAGTAAAAGGTGTTTAAATCAGATCTTTATCTATCAATTTTTTACTTATATAAACAAAAGAAAAGAACACATGAGTACATATATGTTCTCACCGTCATCGATTCACCAATCATAACTGTGAAAGTGTCTGGGGAAGGAACTACTCGGATGCATTCTCCATCTTTTGTGTGAACTTCTGGACTTCCAAGCCTTCGACCCCATTTTGACGAATAATAGTAATCAAATTTGGGTCGACGTGAGTAGGCAAAGAAACTTTAGCCTCCTCTATCGTAAGGCCACCGTAATTTGAGAGGCGCACTCCATAATTTGTTCCAGATTGCGGGCTCTGTTGTGCATATTTTTCAATGCCCAGGCTCTGAAATATCATCGTTTCAACAATTTGTTCCAGATTGCGGGCTTGTTGTGCATATGTTGTAACGGTGTTGCTGGCACAAGTTCATTCAAGTTATTAGAATTCAGAGGACCTGAATCAGATTAAACTTGTCCCTGACATATTTTTTTTTATACCACAATTGCAGTTTTCTTCTAGACAACCATAATTTCTGTATCCATTTTTAAATCAATCCCCTCCAAAACTCTAGAAAATAGAAACTTCTCAAGTTCTCATTTTCCTAACAAAGGAAACTAGAACTTAGAACTTTCAATTTATTTAATGTCACATCATATTAAATAAATCAGATCTGCTGACTTCTAAACTCAATCTTACTACTACAATGCTGCACCAAATTCAATCCTTACCAGAACTTTTGGTTCCCTTCTGGCCAGAGCATTCCAGCGAATCTTTCGACACTCTCCGGGCTTGGTGCATCTTGTATACGAAGGCTCTCATAGGCCACATCTGTGATCTGCCCGATGTAACCCATATACACATTTAATTTATTCGTCTGCTTTACCTCGAGCGGCAGTGCAAACATCTCCGGCATGATCGAATGGAACAAGGCCTCACCTCTGGCTGGACTCCGTCATATACCGCATCAAAGCAGCCGTAAATCTTCAAAGCGGCCAAGACTTCGGTCCGGGCTGTTTCCCAGTTGGATCCAAGTGGTTCGTTCAGATCCAACCCTTCGAAATTGATTGTGGGAAGTTGGGGTTTCTCAGAGCCCATTAGCTTGCACCTTCGATCAATGGAGACTTGATGTGAATTTGGGTTTGTTTGCTGAGATATTTCTCTGCCAGCACTGCCTGAAGAGTACTACGAGGGAGAGGCGGAGAGGAGAGGCAGTGGGGGCGACGGTCTAGGGTTTGGGTTGCGATCGGGAGGGAGAGAATTTCTTGTAGTGAGAGATCGTGAGAGAGATCGATTGTTTTTGAAATGGGAGAAGGAGATAGCGGGAGGATTAGGTCTCGCGAATTCTTTTTGTTTTTGAAATGGGGAGAAGGATAAGTTTTCAAAACAAATGGGGAGGAGGAGATCGCGGGAGAGAGAGGAGGGTGTGTGAATTATATTTCTACCCTTCCGACAAAAAATGGAGTCAAAATTTATGAACGTAACAAATGAATAAGAACCGTTTGATTAACCACAAATAAACAGTACTGCGGTAGTATTAATTCATAGAAGAATTTGCCTTAAATTATTGCCATTTTTTATAAAAAAAGAAATTCCTATCAAAGCCTAATGGAATTATTCTAGTGGCATCAGGCAGCACGAAATCTTATTCTAATTGCAGGATGTTAGAATAAAAGTGGAAATCCTGCCCGTTTCCTTTGTCAGGTAGTTTATCCAACGGTACTAACTACATTTAATGGATAGTTCTACAAAGCGTGAATCTTTATGAAATCATTCCAAAGTGTGAATCTTCATGAAATCCAACGGTTCTAACTTCTAAGTAATCAATTGATAGTTGTATAATACATTTAACTTTTATTGTAGATTAATATAATATTTAATGAAATAATAATTAAAATATACATGTCGTCTTTGTTATTTAAATAAAATTTGTATCAAGTTTAATACTAATCTAAAGGTTGTTTAGACTTCTATTAAATAATTTGAAAAAAATTAATGGTTCAAATTTTGATGGTTCTGGATGACCAACAAAAATCTTATTGCAAAAAAAAAAAAAATTAAAGAATCACATAATAGTATTTACATTAAATCTTAGATTAAGAACTATTTATAATGAAGAAAAATTGAAGTGCTAAACAAAAATAGCCAAAATAATATATAGTGCATTATCTATCGCTATGTGTTATGCACCAATGATGATCTCACCGTTCAAATGGTATCGTAATACAGTCACATTATTATAGATTCAGGTAAGTTTTGGAGAAAAAAGAAGGGCACACCCGAAAAATTGTATTACAAACTCCAAAAAATGGAATCAAGGTAAATTTGGAGAAAAAAAGGCCACCTGAAAAATTGCTTTTCACATTCCACCCACCCAATAAACGAAGAATTCAGATCCAGTGCAGTAACCCAATTTTTGAGTTTTGATTCAAACCGTCTAAGGTGTTCTAACACGAATCTTAAAGAACCGGGACCCCACAAATAATACTGGCCCCCTGCGCTACCACCGAATAGGCACCGTACACGTCTAAACTCAAAAATTGAGTTACTTTAGGGGATCCGGACTCATAAAGGAATCCATGTAAATTTTGAGAAAAAAAGGACACAATCGAAAAATTAATTACTTTCTACATTCCACACGCCCAAATAAAAAACATTCAAGTCAATATTAGAGGATAAAAAGGACATACCTGAAAAATATCGACTCCAGACCAGTACACCAGTACAAAATGTGAGAATTCCCAGTAGACCAGTACATAAAAAAAACATTCACGTCAATTTAGTGGAGTCTCCAGTAGACCAGTATACAAATCTTCCTACTACTAGTGAATTTCCATTCACTCGTTCTATGAAAAAAAAAAGTTTTTGGTCGAATTTATTTCCACTGCATTAACTCAAATTTTGAGTTATTGTAGAATAAATCCGGGCCGTCTGATCTGTAATGGCACAAATATTAAAGTATATAAATACTGATCGCTTTCGTTAAGACACCGAACAAAAGTTTGAGATATCTCAGAATACTGACTTGGATTCTGATTGGACGGTCGCAAGTACCACGCAGAGTAATTAAAATAATGGAATAAATGTGGAAATTGGAATGCGCGGATGCACAAAAGAGTAATTAAAATAATGGAATAAATGTGGAATGCCCGGATGCACAAAACATGGGATTAGTTTTGTTCAAAGGGCTTTGGACAAAGGCTCATCCAAAGTTTAGATTAAACATTAGATGTGCATCAAGATACGTTCTAACTTATTTAAAACTTAAAGTTTCTTGAATCTAACTTTATTCGAATATTTTGATGCAGATCGGACGGTTTTCGTCAGGCTATGGATGAGACTTTGTCCATAGCTCTTTAGACAAAAACTCCACCGTTAATTGGGAACCCATGATACACCATTCTCCATTGAGGTGGTTGTGTATCAACTATTCACTAGTAATCTCCCATCTCATTCCATTCCTCCATGGTTTTTGCTCGTATGTCCTTCTAAGCTAGACGCTACACTCGTAGACTCGCCGTTGCCGCTGATAACTTCTTAAAGAAGAACTCTCGATCTTATGATGGATTCTTCTCTTCTACCTTTGGTAAATACAAATTAATGCTTCAATTTTTATTGTCTTGTCGTTCCCATACGAACTGATCTCTTCGATCCCTTTAAACTTGTGATGGCCTTATAGATCGATCTTGATATTTCAGTTCTTATTTAATTTGTTTTCTCATCCAATTCTTTTGCTTCACAGTCATACACCATTGCATTCTTTTTCAGACATCATCTCTGCACCTATTAGATCGAGATTTCACTGATTTAATTTGGAGTTGCACCCCAAGCTTTCTTTTGGTGCATAATTTTCTACTATAGAAAATTTGAAATTTCTACCGCTCATGGTGAACCTTAGACCGCAAATATTATTGCCCGTAAATACAAAATATTGAATAAAATTAAATTGTCTTATGTCTAATGTACTAGGTAAATAAAATATCAATATTGAATATTGATCCATTGTGTTTATGTTCAAAGTAAATGTATTTAGTTCTTAAAATTCACATTTTGTTCCAACCCAATCGCTTGCTTTTCTATTCTACGTGAGAATTCATCATGCTATCTGTTTATTTTTTAATGTTTGTATTGTATTATATATATTATTGGATTATTTGAGTGTAATCTCTTGTATTAACATATATATTTTTTGACAAATTAATATTTTACAAGTTTTTTATTTAAAACAAAAGTGGGTATTCGATCCGATTCGACCAATAATTCACGTACGCTGATTCATCTAATTCTTATATTTATTCTGAGTTTTCATGATCAACTACCAATACCAATTCTGATTTTAAGAGCGATGTGTGAAAACCTTAACTTGGGATATGTGCGAGCATTCTCATTGTACTACTTTATGAGTTATGACTAATCGATGGTTTTGATCTATGACCAGGGAGAACCAAGCATACACAATGGAGCAAATCAAGAAGAAAGTCCCACGAAGCCATGCTTCAACCGGGTTGACTTCCTTGCAAAGGCCTTGATGGCAGACGTAGGTATAGTCGCTGTGGCAGCACTCGGTGGATACAAGGACATCATCAAAATGCCACTTGATTCTCTAACCATAGCAACTGCTCTCTTCCTGATCCTGACATTCCTTTCCGGTTACGTGTTATTGCTCTATGTTGATTACATGTCTAACTGCATTATCCTCACATACCGACAATACACACTTCATGTAGTGCTTGTGTCATTTGGTGGGGTTTGTTGTATGATCACTAATGTTTTGCTTTTGGCTCTTGTAAACCGGGTAAATACGTTGTTAGCTTGTTTTCTGGTTGTGGTGCCATTCGTCATAGGCATGCTTGGTTATGCTGGAAGTCGAAGAAATGGCACCAGCCACCTACCCAGGGATAAAGCTTTTGAAGCGGCCATGAAGAGCTGCTGTGATGTGGCTTATTTGACAGTTGGATGTGCTTTCCTCATGCATGTAAGTGTAGTTTTTGTGTACTACAAGAACCCCTTGTTGCGGATTTACCAACTACCACCGGTTGATATTTCGGTCACATTCTTGGCGTCAATACTGGCAGAATTCTCAATGATGGTCACCTCAATGCCCTTGGAGTTGTTGTCGCATGCCGTGAGATCTAAATTACTTTTTCTAGTCAAGTTTCTGAAATACTCCATGCTTTGTGTTACAGTAACTGCTGCAATGACACTGGGTGTTAGATTCCTTGATGGGCTGATTTCGTTGGCCCTGTTGCCTATAATGGTTGTCATAGTCCCATACCAAGCAAAGTTTCTTTTAGCTGGAGAGCGAACAAATCCAGACCCCGAGAACCCGGAACGAGTTGACCGAGACCCAAACAACATCAATGAAGAACCCGAAATCCCGGCCATGTTGATTGGTGTGACGATCACTTGCATTGGTGTGTTATCATCAGTTTATCCTTTATATACTGAGGGTCAATATAATTGCAATGTTTATCTTAGAGCCGGTATCTTTATTCTCATAGGTCTTATAGCCACAAGTTTGTGTTGGATAGCATTTTCTTTGAACCCTTCGATAAATAAGCAGCGGGCCAAGGTCAGAAAATTAGTCATGGGTATCCTCATGGGGTTGATGATCACCATTGCTGCTGCTTTTCTTCTAAAGATATGTGTCGATCTTTATGATCAGACCAAGTAGTTTAATTTGTTTTCTGGTTGCATAGGCTGTCTGTTAATACTATGTTGTGCGTATTTTCATAGTTTGATCACCACTTTTTGTAATATTTTTTTTCAGCAGAACAGTGTGATACTGTGTTATATTTGTACTTGTATGTGGAATAATGAAGCCTATGAGCGTTTTTATCAAAAAAAAAAAAAAAATTGTTTCATCGTTTACTAATATATTTATATGAAATTGCTTAATTTTGTTCTGAATTCATGATGTAATTGTCTTTTATTACTAGAGTTATCCAATTCTCAACTCTGGAATGCTCGATAGATATGTTCGGTTGAATCGAAATAAGAACATTAATCATAAATATAAATATTTTTTTATTAATTTTCTGAATTTTTTATAGGATGGATTTAAAATTTTGTTTGATTTGGTCTAACCGGTTTTAAACTGAACCAATCAGTAAACATTATGTTGTAATTTTTGAATTATTATAAATATTTGGTTCGGATTGGAGACACGTTAAAAATTTCGTTTGGTTCAGTGTAACTGGTTTTAAAAATTCTAAACTAAACTAAACCAAACCGAACAATAATTAAACCCGTTTAAAAATGAACCGATCAAACCGATCCATTTAATTGAAAAACTGAACCGTTTAATCTAAATTTTCTCAGTTTGGTTTAAAACCGATTAAATCAGACGTGATGAACATCCCTATCTCCAGCTATATGATGCTAGGACGAAAAGCTTAAAGTGCGTAGAGAGTGTAAATCATATTTACCAATAGTGCAAGCAGTGCAGTTAGTCTTGGACTGCATGCTTTTAAATTTTTAATATATTGCGATCTGGGCGTATGTATATGGATTAGATATAAGCAGTAAGAAATTATTGTAAAATCTATTTATATAATTTTATCCATAATAAACTGTACAATTTAATTGACCTATACTGAATTTTACGTCATGCTATCTTATATCCTAGCTCCGCCTATATATAGAGAGATAATGTGACTGGGCTGCAGCAGCCGAGTATTTCTCAGCCACGAGGAGGCTTCAGGCTTCGCTGATGGTTGAGTTGTTTTTGTTTTTGTTATATTTTATTATATGGTTATTGTTATTGTTATTATTATCATTATTATTGCCAATTAACTAGTTTTTATTTTGTTTATGTTGAGTAGTTATGATGGAAAGACTTATTAATGTTCCATTTTGAGGAATCACCGAGTAACTGCAGCCCATATATATTGACGCCTAATTGACGGACCAATGAGATTATTTATATAGGCCCATGTAATGCATGGGTTATAAGTACTCCAACATAATATAGGATGGTCATTTTCGGCCCATTAAATTGAACAAGATAATAGAACCTAACCTTTAAGGTCTATAAATTGAGTGAGCCTATGGTGTTACGCATAACACGGATGGGGTCCGTGCTACGGCCAAAAATTTAACTTTTTAAAATTCTAACGGTCGATCCAACCGTTCAATGTGATAACCATATGAATATGTACTTGCAAACTTAATTTTATATTTTTTTTGAATTTTTTTACTATTTTTTTAGATAGGTAGAAAAATCAGTGTTTTCTAAAAATTCTGGACCATCAAAATTCTACCTATCTAAAAAAATAGTAAAAAAATTCGAAAAAATATAAAATTTAGTTTGCAAGTACATATTCATATGATTATCACATTGAACGGTTGGATCGACCATTAGGATTTTAAAAAGTCAAATTTTTGGCCGTAGCACGGACCCCATCCGTGCTATGATAGCACCATAGCCTCACTCCTATAAATTTGTCAACAGGATAAAAATACATTAGTTGTTTGATTTATATGTAACATATGTTACTACTCCTAGTTTATATCTGGTTTGACTAGGGTACTAAATAGAAAGCTATAGCTACACTGTAGTTTTTTCAGAACTTAAAAAAGTTATAGCGCTATCAACCATTTTTTATGCTATAGAGTGTTTTTTTAGACTTTCCCTGATGACATGATAATTGCTATTAAGAACCTTGTGTTTGACAGTTTAAATCATAGCTTAAATTAATTCGTTTAGAGAAGAGTAATTGAGAAATAAAGTAAAAATTCATTGAAGTCGAAATTCCATTAAAGTCAAATTTATTACCTGTGATTGTCATGAAAATCTTGTTGCAACCCATTCATCCATTTTAATCTGGCACGAATCTCAAAAGCCCCTCGTGAATTCTGATTAGGCCCGATAAAACAATTGCTCGGATAGGACTAACTCGTGTTGTCACCGGTCAAAGAACAGATCCAAAGATTTCCTGTATATGGGAGGGCTTCACATCCCCTGGATGCAAGTCTCAATATCAGACCCATAAAATTATGATTGGTCTTGAATCACACTAATTGATCAGCTAACAGATTAATCATTTATATATATTTGTCAAATTGCTAGCTCGTTTTTGTTCAGAATTCTTTATCTGTTATTCTTCATTACTAGAGTTTTACAATTCTCAACTCGGAAATGAACGATGGATATACTGTAAAATCTATGTATATATAGTATTTTATCTATTATAAACTGCAAGTAGAATTAATTTTACCTATACGGAATTTTGCATAATGCTATCGTATATTCTAGCTCCGCCTATATATTAATTGTTATATATTAAATTACAAAAGAGATCTGTGCCTTGTAAAGCACAAGCAACATATTTTAAAAATACAAAGAGAGATCGAGGTACGTGAAATAGGAAATACTAACCTTTTCTTACTTGGTACATGCTCATTTTCTCAAGGAACGAAGAACTTCATAATCTGGTGTCTGGTAGACTTCTAATTATTACAACAACTTCAAGCTCAAAATAATGTATGCTTCAGGGAGGAGGAGCTTAACTTAGACGAACAATGAAATTTCAAATTTCAGATGGGGCGTTGGAATAGCAGCGAAAGAGAGGACTTTCTCAAAGTCTAGTCAACGGACTACAGCTACGTACCTTACCTAACTCAGTTATTGATTATTAATTTAATGGTTTCAGTAAAGAAGTGAACAAGTGGTATGTATTAAAGATAGGAGTGTAAACGGATCGGACATTATCCGCATTCATCCGGATCCGAATCCGAAATATTCCGGATTCGGATATTCGGATACGGATTCATCCGGATCCGAATCCGAAATATTCCGAATTCGAATATTCGGATACGGATCCGGATTCGAATAATTTTTTACCGGATACGGATACGGATACGATTCTGAATATTAAATCGGATACGGATCCGGATATGAATAATTATCCGTATCCGATAACTTATTTTATTCGGATATCCGAATTTCACTCCGCTGCTGTGCGCAGTACCCAATTACCAAATCCCAACTCTCTCATTAGCTGTTTCCTTGTCATTTTCCCGTTTTCCCCACACCCCCAGGCCCCAGCCACCTTCATCTTTTTTCCACATTAATATCTTCACTTCTAACCCTGTTATTGTAATATTTATTTATTCAATCAGGAAATTGTGGTTTGGTCCTCCACTTTTGTTACTATGTTTATTCATTGATATTTTCTTACTTCGTAGCAATTCGTTAACAAATTTTATCTGGCAACAAGCTTTTATTTAATTAAATTGCTCGTAATAATTCAATTTGTAATAATACATTAAAGCCGTCTTGACAATAATGAAATGAAAGTAACAAATATTAAATAGATCTAAAGCAATTATTTCTCATCTTAGATTATACAATTGTTTATGTCTATAAGAATGTGGTCAGTCTATTTTATAAACTTTCTTTATTATATTCCACAAAAAATAAAATATAAAAAAGTCATAAAATTTTATAGGTTTTAATTCTATCATTTTTTTTTTCAATCATTGTATTGTGAAGTAAACATTTTAAACGGAGAAACTAATAGATATATGACCTAATGTCAAAATAATTAGAAATTGTAATTTTCGGTTTACCATTTTCCAAAGAGAGAACACAATGCGTGTAAATATTAAAACAATATATGTTAATTTTCTTTTAATGGGGGTTTATTAAAATTACGACACAAAATTATTCGTTTACCGTTAAGTGGGCTTGTTACGAATCCACCTATCCTGCTCTTTGACGAGTCCACCTATTATGCTCTTGGCCGCTCCTCTCTCTCCTCCGTCTTGTGCTCCCCATTCCTCTCTTCTCCATCCTTATATATGTTTTGTAACCAACGAACTTCTTATGAAACTATTAGATCTAATTTATGAATGAAGAAGTTATATTAGATGTTATTCTTTATTAAATGTATATTAGTAATTTATTTTTAATTATCCGAATTATATTCATATTCGTATCCGTTTCCGTCCGATATCCGATCCGTATCCATATCCGTTTAATATCCGATCCGTATCAGTATCCGAGACTATCCGTATTCGTATCCGTATCCGAAAAATTATAACGGATACGGATACGGTAAGGCCACTATCCGATCTGTATCCGACCGTTTACACCCCTAATTAAAGAAGCGTTACTGCTGGATCCACCTAAGTATATATCTTCTAGTAAAATTATTATTAGTATCAACTTAAATTTATTTTATTGCATGCATGGTTGATGAACTTAATTCTAAAAATCAATTGAAGCATTTCATGAGCGATATATTTATATTTTAAATTTACAGTTTTATTTATTTATTTAGCATATATAAGTCGATGGTTAAAAATATAGGTTTACAACTTATTTTAATTCATCCAATTTTTCACTATTTGTTTATCGTTTGAGTTTAAACTAAAAAGAATTAACAAATTTAGCATATAAAAAATTAGTCATGAGTATATTGGTTTCAATATATATCCGAATTCATTTTTCTTTAATAATAATAATAATTTAAGTTCGTTATTTAAAGTCAATCCAATCAATTTTATGTAAACTCAAGGTTATACTAACATTGCTCAATCTATTAGTGATGCCATCCAAGAACAAATGGTGAGGATAATGGCCCATGAACTAGTGGTTAGTACGACCGAGTGATATTTGACAACACTTGGCCCTAGGTTACGGGAATGGTGCTCTTGCAACACAGAACTAGCTGCATTGGGGTATGTTGGTTAGATTGATAATAGACTATTTTTGGAGTTAGCAATTTGGAATAAGTCTATTTGGTGTTTGGTTGGATTACAATAGCAAAAACAGTGAATTCAAATTTTTTGTCTTATTAGAATATGCTATTCTTAAAAGTTTTGAAATTTAACTATTCTAATAATTGACAAACAATAGTTATTCTTAATTTGACTATTCTAACTATTCTTGTTTTGCAACCAAACGTAACCAATGTACTTCCTATTATTTAATTTGGTATATCTTGCCAATAGATATTTGGG
This sequence comes from Carex parvula, assembly GCA_025461045.1. NCBI lineage: Eukaryota > Viridiplantae > Streptophyta > Magnoliopsida > Poales > Cyperaceae > Carex > Carex parvula. The sequence continues at coordinate 178,470 of JAJGRW010000625.1, read as the reverse complement.
GAATTAAAGTATCCCATCAACTATATAAGCTATGTTATCTATTATCTGTTCGGAAAATCAGGATGGGATTAGAAACTTTTGTCAAGTAATACAATCAATTCTGATATTCTACACAGTGCATGGTAGATTTGCCATGTGATATTGCCGCTTCTTACCAGCTGTCATCCATGTTCAATGCAGTCTTTTTTAATTTATATACTATTGATCTCTTTACAGTAAATCATACTAGTAGATGGTACATACAAACCAAGTATATAGTATGGTGTCAAATAGGCCTCTTTTACCTTGCAAGGATCCCATCTTGAAGTTTTATACTTTTAAGGCCCTGTTCAGTTTATGACAAAATTACACATGATAGAATTTGACGGGAATGAGAATCCACTATTGAATTTACGAGAATCCATAGATATGAATTTGTACATAAATGTGTTGAAATGAATGTTTATTTGCAATATGGAATTTGTTTTGAGAAATTTTATTTTTATTTCTAAATGCTTGATATTATATAATTATCCTTATTAATAAAATAATTATTATAATAAAATAACGTTGATTAAAAATAATGAAACGAATGAATATGAGTTGTAGAAAATAATTGTAAAAATAAATGATTGTAAAATTTGGAAATACTTATTATCAATATTAATTTCCTGAATAGTATAGTAGCTAATAATTGTAAAACGATATGGACGTCATCACTCTTTCGCCAAATGACATACAAAATAACTCCGGATCATACTATAGAACGAGTCGAATCTGCTGCGATTTCGAGATGGATCGCAGGTTTCTAAAATTCCAAGATTAACGGTTCAAACTTTTTTCATATGCGGATCTCTGAACGTTCTTGAAAAAGTAAATTTTCATGCACGCATCTCGAGAAAGACCAACAGTGGAGATGGGATCGCAGGTCCTGTTGATTCCCGAGAATCACAGCAGATTTTTTTCTACATAACACATTTTAGT